>JAYMFT010380305.1:0-20633 GCA_038088735.1 Panulirus argus
CTCTCTCTCTCTCTCTCTCTCTCTCTCTCTCTCTCTCTCTCTCTCTCTCTCTCTCTCTCTTACCCCTCTGTATTTCAGTTTGGGCCTGGCCTTGATGTGGACTTTTGTCCTTGACTGGAGCCTCCAGCATAAAAAATATGAAAAAGATTCTATTCAAATTTAACTAATATTCAAATAGCTCCTGGGTAAAGGAATGAAAACAATACAGTAAGAATTATTTTATTTTCATGTAGATTATTATGAAAGGTAAATACAGTAATAAATATCTTTAAATTCTCATATATAGACTGAAAAAAATGCATCATAACCTATCTCTGCTGCAATAATTGTTATATCTGAACCTGAACCTCAGTGGTAAAGGCCTCATTTTATCTAAATATATCTTTATCAAGTTTATTAGTTTCCCTTGCAACAGTTTCATAGATTGTCTAGAAAAAGTTTCTGAAAACACTTGTATGTTGTAAGAGTATGGTGTAAGATTATCCAAACTTAGCACTGCTTGTTGTCCTTGGAAATCCATAACATTTTCTTGTCATTTTGAGTTAGATGATGTTTCATTCTTCATACTGGGTCATGAAGATACTATATATATACTAGCCTACTAATGGACTGGGCATTGGAAACAGTGCAATCTATTGGTGTTGGTTCATAGGGATTGTCTTTGTCACTGTTTTCAGAGATAGACATCAAGGATTCCTCACTCACAAAGTCAGAGGCACACAACTCAGCAAGTTTTTTTTTTTTTTTTTTTTTTTTTTTAATGCCCAGGGAAAAAAAAGAGGAAAAATTGAAAGGACAAAACAAAAGTGAAAAGGGATGCATATGCACATGCTTGCCAGCTTAGCTGACACCAATTGATCTGTCTTTTTTCCCATCAAAATGGGAAATCATAAACATATTTTCATATGTAGAATAGTAATGTGTAGAGTGCACATTCGAAATCATATCATATCATATTATGATATCTGTATGTAACCTGTTTTATGGTAGTAATGCAGTGAAAGAAGAATGATTACTGACATTGTAGTCTTTTGCAAACTTAGTGTGGGAGTGACAGACATTATATTTGTTTACAGTTCTGCTTGCCAATGGATACAACAGATGGCAGCATTGACTGGAGTCTAGATGCCACTCTAAGATTCATAGTAAATTGCAGTTCATTAGAGATAGGAGTAGATGTTTTTAGATAGGTGCAGAGAGTTTCCGACAGTCACACTCAAGGGAAGAAGCTTAGAGTGGGAGATTTAGACCATTGCATTCAAAGGGTTATGAATATATTTCCTCACTAACTGTTGGGTATTAATGTTAACTTAATAGTTTATCATAACCAACTGAATGATTCTAAATGCTAACATGGTGTTTTCCTATAATGTTGTCAAAGGTTCACTTTGTCATATTTCATAATCAGTATGATGATAATGAACATCATTGTGGTCATATATCATAACCAGAAATATGATAGGTGATAGCCACTGTATATTTTTGTTACATATTTTATAATCCAGATTGTGGTTCTGTACTAATTGTTGTTGTGGATGTACTTAATATTTAATGATATGATAGAAACCTTTGGCCTGGTCTTATTTCATAATTGTAAAATGACATTCACTGTTAGCAGCTGAATTTCCAAATTAACTTATATGTGCTGAGCATTGATTTTTAGTGTGTATTTTAAACATGAGTATTGTTCTCACTGTTGATTTAATTATATTTCAGAATCAGTAAGATTGCACTAAATGTTGATTTGGCCCCCACATTCCTAGACATCGCAGGGCTTGAGCCTCCTCCCCACATGGATGGTCGCTCACTTCTGCCTGTCCTCAAAAGCACCTCAGTTGGCCAGTCAGACACCTTTGCTTGGAGAGACAGCTTCCTGGTGGAGAGGTAAGACAAACATTATGAAAAATCAGAATTTCAGACTGTAGACTCGATATTTTGTGATAAGTTTAGTGTCAGGTACAGTAGACTCCTTCAGTGTTTTGTGATAAGTTTAGATTTAGGCACACACAGTAGACTTTCAGTATTTTGTGATAGGTTTAATTTTAGGCAAAGTAGTCTGTTTCTGTATTTTGTGATAGGTTTAGTTTCAGGCACAGTAGACTCTTCCAGTATTTTGTGATGGGTTTAATTTTGGATACAGTAAAATCTTCCTGTATTTTGTGATAGGTTTAGTTTTAGGTAAAGTAGTCTTTTCAAGTATTTTGTTATAGGTTTTATTTTAGGTATAGTAAAATCTTCCAGAATTTTGTGATAGGTTTAGTTTCAGTCATTGTAGACTCTTTCAGTATTTTATGATAGGTTTAGTTGTAGGCACAGTAGACTTCCAATATTTTGTGAAAGGTTTAATTTTGGGTACAGTAAAATCTTCCAGTATTTTGTGATAGGTTTAGTTTCAAGTAGAGTAGACTCTTTCAGTATTTTATGATAGGTTTAATTTCAGGCACAATAGACTCTTCCAATATTTAATTGAAGGTTTTATTTTGGGTACAGTAGAATCTTCCAGTTTTTTGTGATAGATGTAGTTTTAGGTAGAGTAGACTCTTACAGTATTGTGTGATAGGTTGAGTTTTAGGTACAGTAGAAACTTCCAGTATTTTATGATAGGTATAGTTTCAGATATTGTAGACTTTTCCAGTATTTTGCAACAGATTTATTTTCAGGTACAGTAGACTTTTCCAGTATTTTGTGACAGGTTTAGTTTCACGTACAGTACACTCTTCCAATATCTTTTTAGTGAAATACACAATGTATGTACACCAGACCAATCCTCTCATTAGTAAAGTACAGAATATCTTTATATCATGCCACATCTCTTCACAATGAAGAACAGAATGTAAATATACCAAACCAATCCTTTTTAGTAAAGTACAGAATATCTTTATATCATGACACATTTCTTTATAATGAAGCACAGGATGTATATATACCAAGCTGATCTTTATATCATACCACTTCTCATTTTAATGAAGTACAGGATGTATATATACTACACCAATCCTGTTATTAGTAAAGTTCAGAACATCTTTATATCATTCCACATCTCTTCGTAATGAAGTACAAGATGTATGTATACCAAACCATTCCTCTCATTAGTAAAGTACAGAATGTGTTTATACCATACCACACCTGTCATTAGTAAAGTAAAGAATGTTTACCATACCACTTCTCTTATTAGTAAAGTACAGGATGTATTTATACCATACCACACCTATCATTAGCGAAGTATAGTATGTATTTATTCCATACCATACCATACTTTTCATTAGTAAATTACAGGATATTTATACCATGATCTGTAGATAGGCTTGTGCAGAGGAGGATGGATGTGTTGGAAATGAAATGTTTGAGGACAAAATATGGTGTGAGGTGGTTTGATTAAGGAAGTAATGAAAGGGTAAGAGAGATGTGTGGTAATATAAAGAGGATGATAGAGAGCACAGAAGAAGGGGTGTTGAAATGATTAGGATATGGAGAGAATGAGAGAGGAAAAGTTGACAAAGAGGATATAAGTGTTAGAAGTGGAGGGAACAAGGAGAATGGGGAGACTAAATTGGAGGTGGAAGGATGGAGTGAAAAAGATTTTGAGCTATCAGGGCTTGAACATGCTTGAACTTCACCTTATCCCACTCTGCCACCACCTACCTAAATCTCTCATCACCAGCATTCTCATGAAGAATAATTATATATTGTCTGATTTACCAGTGAAAAGGAAAATGTTGTTGATTTGGAGCATCTAATTTATGTACATCATGATAGAGTGTGGTATACTGATAGCAAGTTAATATGTTTTAGCATATTCCATACATGAGAATTAGATAGGGAAACTTTTAGGCTAGAAGGTAAGCAAATTAGATAGGGAAACTTTTAGGCTAGAAAGTAAACCCCTTTATAACATGTTTTTCAATTACTCATACAATATGCTAAAATGACAGATCACTGGGGATGTAACCTTGTTATTCTACAAGGACCCTCAGCAATGTAAATAACTCCGAATTGGACACACATACAAGTTCTCAAGTTCAAGTAGTGCTGACTTTAGGAATTTCTCATATTAATCAAAGCAGCCAGTCTATATATCTGTCTATCTGTCTATCTATCTATTTATCTATCTATCTATCTATCTATCTATCTATCTATATCTTCTGATACCATTCCCTCCGGGAACTCCCATCAAGGGGGTAGCCACAGCAAAAGAGTCTCCACTTAACTGTCTCCTTACCTGCCTCCCTCGTGTACATCATTCCACGCATTCTTCCCCCATTTCTCTCCCTCCAGTGCTCTTCCACTCTATTTCCTGATATCAAAGGTGACCTTCTCACACCTTCCCTTTTAATCATATTGTCGAACACTCTCCTTGTAAACTCTCTGTCTTGCATTCTTTTCATTTATGGAAATTCTTCCAACACTTTTGCTGACTATAAACATTGCTTGGTTAGGTGTAAATGTATAGATGTGTATTTAACATCTTTTGATAGTTCAGGGCGTCATCGAGAAGAAGATGCATTGGAATTGCGTGAACAGCGACGGTTGCAGCGAGCACAAGGACTCACTGGGGCAGGAACTGAGGGTGGACTCTACACTTCAAAGCGTGAACGACTAGAAATAATATGTCAGGGTGATGAGTACCGTTCACCCTGTAAACCTCACCAGAAATGGGAATGCATACGTGGGGAGTACAGGTACAAGTTTGTTTCACATTATCCTATGTAATAAATGCATATCTTATTTTTGAATGTGTACGTATTTTTATATGGTGTCCTTTCTCCCAGTGTGTAACATCATGTCAGATTTCCATCATATTTTCTAAACCTTTTTGCAGTGCATGCATTCCTTATCACTAGGGTAGGGGAGAAAGAATTTTACCTCCAGATTCCTGCGTGTCATAGAAGGTAACTAAAGGGGACTGGAAACACCCCCTCTTGTATTTCAGTTTCTAAAACTTGGAACAGAAGAAAAAGAAAAAGAGCCAAGCAGGGAGTGTTCATCCAACTCAAAGGCTCAAGCTGGGGTGTCTAAATGTGTGTGGACATAACCAAGATGAGAGGAAAGGAGAGATAGATAGTTTGATTTAGGAAAGAAACCCAGACGTTCTGGCTCAGAGTAAAACAAAGCTGAAGGATAATAGGAAAGAATGGTTTGGAATGTCTTAGGAGTAAAGTCAGGGGTTAGGGAAAGGACAAGGGCTGAGGAATGAGTAGCATTACTTCTGAAGCAGGCATTGTGGGAGTGTGTGAAAGAGTATAAGGAAATAAGTTGTAGACTGATTTGGGTAGAAATGAAAGTGGATGGTGAGAGATAGGTAATTATTGGTGCTCATGCACCTGGCCATGAGAAGAAATATCATGAGGGGGCAAGTGTTTTGGGAGCAGCTGAGTGAGTTCGTCAGCAGATTTGATGAAAGGAACTCAGTGTCAGTGATGAGTGTTTTGAATTTGGCAGTAATGTGGTAGTTGAGGGTGTAATTGGGGGACATGGGTATTTAGTATTATGAATGGAAATGTTGAAAAGCTTGTGGAGCTGTGTGCTGAAAAAGGACAAGCTATTGGGAATACTTGATTTGAAAAGAGGGTTATACACAAGTATACACATGTGAGTAGAAGAGATAGTCAGCAGGCATTATTAGTTTACATATTAGTTTAAGGGCATGTAAAAGAGAGTCTTTTGAATGTAAATGTGCTTAGAGGGGCAGCTAGTGGGATGTCTGATCTCTGCCTTGTGGAGGCAAGGGTGAAGATATGTAGAGGTTTTAGGATAAGAGGAAACAGTGTCAATGAGAAGAGAGTGGTGAGAGTAAATGATCTCGGAAGAGAGACTTCTTTGAAGAAATGCCAGGAGAGATTGAGTGTAGAATGGCAAAAGATGAGAATAAATGAAGCAAGGGGAGTGGGTGAGGAATGAGGGGTATTTAGGAAAGCAGTGCTGGCATGTGTGAGAGATACATGTGGCATGCATAAGGTGGGAGGTAGGTAGATTAGAAAGGTTAGTGAGTGGTGGGAGGAAGAAGTAAAGTTGCTAGTGAAAGAGAAAAGAGAGGCATTTGGGCTGTACTTACAGGGAAGGATTGCAAATGATTGGTGGATATTTAAGAGAGAGTTGCAGGAGGTCAAAAGGAAGGTGGAAGGGTTGAAAACAAGGGCAAATGAGAGTTTGGGTGAGCGAGTATCAGTAAACTTTAGGGAGAATAAGATATTTTGGAAGGATGTTAATACTGTGCAAAAGACAAGAGAACAAATAGGAACATTGATGAAATGGACAAAAGGGGAAGTGGTAAAAGGTGCTGATGAAGTGAGATGGAGTGAGTATTTTGTAGGACTGTTGAATGTTTGATGATGGATGGCAGATATTGGGTGTTTGGGTCTGGATGGTATGCAAAGCGAGAGATGCATGGAGAGTGGTCTGTTGAACAGAAAAGAGGTGGTGAAAGCCTGACATATGATGAAGTGTGGTAAGGCAGGTGGAGTGAATGGTATTGCTGTTGAATTTATAAAGAAAGGGGATGACTGTGTGTTGCTTGTTTGGTAAGGATTTTCAGTGTCTGTACAGATCATGATGAGGTGTGTGATGATTGGCAAAGTTCATGTATAGTGCCTTTGTATAAAGGTAAGGGAGACAAAGGTGACTGTTCAAACTACAAAGTTATATGTTTGTTGAGTATACCTGGTAAGTTATATGAGAGAGTATTGATTGAAAGGGTGAAGTCATGTACAGAGCATCAGATTGGAGAGTAGCAGTGTGGTTTCAGAAGTGGCAGATGATGTGTGGATCAGATGTTTGTTGTAAGAATATGTGTGAGAAAAACATAAAGAAGCAGATGGTTTTTTATGTGGCATTTATGGATCCAGAGAAAGCATATGATAGGGTTGATAGATATGCCTTTTAGAAGGTCTTAAGAGAATGCGGTGTGGGAGGAAAGCTGCTAGAAGCTGTGAAAATTTTTATCAAGGGTGTAAAGCATGTGTATGAGTAGGAAGAGAGGAGAGGTTAAGGCTGGTGTGAGGCAAGGGCTGTGTGATGTCACCATTGCTTTTTTATATGTTTATGGTTGGGGTGGTGAGGGAGGTAAATGTGAGAGTCTTGGAGAGAGGGGCAAGGATGTAGTCTTTGAGGGATGAGAGGGCCTGGGAAGTGAGCCAGTTGCTGTTTGGTGATGATACAGCATTGATGGCTGATTCGAGACCAAAACTCCAGAAGCTGGTGACTGAGTTTGGAAGAGTGTGTGAAAGGAGAGAGTTGAGAGTAAATGAGAATAAAAAGCAAAGCTATTCGGTTTAGCAGGGTTGAGGGACAGATTAGTTGGGGTGTGAGTTTGAATGGAGAAAACTTGGAGGAAGTGAAGTGTTTTAGATATCTGTGTGTGGACGTGGCAATGAATGGAATAATGAAAGGAGAAATGGGTCATAGGGTTGCTGAAGGAGTGAAGGTTCCGGGTGCACTGAAGAACGTTTGGAAAAAGAGAATGTTAAGTGGAAGGGCAAAATTAAGTATGTTTGAAGATACAGTAGTCCCACACTGGTATTATATGGATGGGAGGCATGGGCTATAGATAAGGCTGTGCAGAGGAGGCTAGATGTGTTGGAAATGAAATGTGTGAGGACATTGTGTATTGTGAGGTGATTTGAACAAGTAAGTAATGAAAGGGTAAGAGAGATATGTGGTAATAAAAAGTGTGGTTGAGAGAGTAGAAAAGGGTGTACTGAAATGGTTTGGACATATGGAGAGAATGAGTGAGGAAAGTTTGACAAAGAGGATATATGTGTCAGAAGTGGAGGAAACAAGGAGAATAGGGAGACCAAATTGGAGATGGAAGGTTGGAGTGAAAATTATTTTAAGCAATCACGGACTGAACATGCAGAAGGATGAAAAGCGTTCAAGGGATAGTGTGAATTGGAATGATGTGGTATACTGGGGTTGACTTGCCATTGGACTGAAGCTGAGCATGTGAAGTGTCTGGGGTAAACCACAGAAAGGTCTGTGGGGCCTGGTTGTGGGTTGAGAGCTATGGTTTCAATGCATTACACATAACAGCATGAGAATGGATGTGAGCGGATGTAGCCTTTCTTTGTCTGCTCTTGGTGCTAACACGAGAAATAGTGATCAGTTATAAAAAGAAATCTTTAATGCTAAATTTTCTACCCACTTGGTCACTGTATTCTTCCACTTCACTTTTGGTCCCCTCTCACCTTTCCTTCATTCAAAAACAGTCTTTTAGTAGTCTATCCAGTCATTATGTCTTTACTGTTAAAGAATTCTTATGTTTGATATAATACCATGCATTTCTTTGTATTGTATGAAACTGTCACACTCCTCACATTTTTTACTTTTCTTACCCACCTCAAGATGAAAAACTCTGCTCTTTATTGCTCTCAGTCATTCTGTTGTTATATACTTGTTTTCTGTGTGTTGTAGTAGTCTCAGCCATGATGCTCTCTAATAAGATAACTACACCTGTAGACTCTTAATATTTTTTCTTTTTAGTTTCCTTCAAAACAACAGGAACTTGCTTGCTCTTCTTCATCCTTTCCAGTACATCAGTATTTGTTCGTTCATCTCCACTAAAAGTTCTCTTGAGCTGCTGAAGATCATGAACTTTCTTCACTCCCTTATTACAGTAATTTATTCACATCTGGTCTCCACACTGTTGTTCCTATTCATTTTCAAAATGGCCTCTGTACACACCTCCATAATTTCCTAAACAAAACTTACAGTTTGAAGAAGGTCAAGCATTAGTAAAAATTTCAAGCACACATAGGTTATTTATTGCAGTAGAGTTTCATAATTTAGTAAAATTAAGATGGGTAGGTGTTTTCATATAAATTATAAAGCCTTTAAAGGAAAGCATTTGCTGAGCTTATAATGTGTGTTCAAAAGATAAGCCAAAAGTGTTAAGTAACAGTCTTGAGACAAGGAAGTTTCTCAGTCATGCTTAGGAATTTTCAGGACTTTAGCCTCAGTTCATGATTTTCTTAATCACTTTTTTCACTGAATTCAGTGGCAGGAATTGTATTCTGTTTCATACGATTACATTTCTTGTTATTGCCAGCATGATCCATCAGTTATGGAAGTTTCCAATCAAGATGAGTCATTCCCACACATTGGGCAGGAAAATAGCCAGTATTGATAAGTGTTTTTACAAAGACTCCTGAACATTTGCTTCTTTCAAAGTGCTGGATGAATGTGCTGGATATCACACTAGCAACCTTAGATCTTACGTAACATTTGCCACCCTTGGCAGAGAAGTGATAAGCTAAGGAATTTGGGACAACTTTGCTGCTTGGCTGTTTAAAGTGGATGATCTATAATGGAAAGGTGATGCTTTTCTGGAACAAATAATTAACAATAAGAAAAACTATGAAGTTATTAATACTTTATTTTAGACGGAGAAATATGATATGTCTTAGGTATTGAAGTTGCTTTAGCTACACTGGCTTCTTGTGAGAATGATATGGACTCAGTGAACATACTTGGTATTATTGTAACATGCACCCTTTCTTGGAAACCCCACATTACAGGAATAGCTAAGTCTTCCTGTAAGAAACTGGTTGTCCTGTTTATATGTCGAAACTTCTCTTATGAACAGATGATCCATTTATACAAGGGATTGATTTGTCTTTGTATGGAGTACTGCTCTCACATTTGGGGTGGTTTTAGCTCTGCATCCTTACTTGACTGAGTTGAGTCGAAAGTGGTCTGCATTATAAACTTTCCCAGGCTAACTTCCAAAATTGACCTCCTTGTCCTACGCTGCAATGTTGATTCGCTTTCCCTCCTCTGTAGGTATTACTTTGGTTTTTGCTCCCGAGAGCTGGCTGCTTGTGTGCCCACACCACTAACTAGACCATGCAATACACAGCAAGCTGCTGCATTACATGATTATTGTGTGGCCATCGTCAACTTGAGTGGGCCGTTTTGATACCTGCTTCTTTCCTTACACGTCGAAGCTTTGGAACACTCTACCTTCTGATGTCTCTCCCACTAACTATGACCTGGCACATTTCAAAAGACACTTTCTTAAAAATTCGTTGATTCTTTCCCTTTTCTTTTCTTTTTCCATTTCATAAGTCTCTCTATATTTCAATTAAGGCCCGGCCATGATGTGGACTTTTGTCCGTGACTGGAGCCTTTAACATAAAAAGAACTATTAATCCCATCTTAACTTTGATTCATATAGCTTGACTAATGATTGTGTGATAACTTGTTATTCATTAATATTGCTTACTAAGGATGATATTACTTTAGATGAATTATGCTTAGAAATTAGAATTTTATTTTTCAGTTTACTGCTGTTCTAAAGCACTGATTAAGTATTTCAGATACATTTTTTCTTTTATCCCAGAATTTTCATTTATATACATGACCCCTCCTTACATTGTTACCACTCTTTACGTACTCTTCTTTTCCATATTCTCTCCTCCCTCCTCATGGACATTGCTGAATCCCCCCTCCATACTCTTTTTTCCCTCTAAACACGGATCACTGTCTTTCCCTTCCACAGTCATGCCTCCCTCCTCACCAAACATGATTACTGCTCCCCACCTCACTGTTGCATCCCTCCTTATCATCCACATCACTCCACACCACACCACGTTCTGTCCTTCACATGTCACCACATACATCACTACCATCTCCTAGAGTAAGTGTTGCCACCCTCTTCGCACTTAGTTTTTCACACCCTACCCCACTTTCACCTCACTCCTCGCTGCACACATCAATACCACTTCCCAATTCACTGTTGCTTCCCTTTCTACACTTCACATCCACTTTCTGCCACACACTTGCCTCCCGCCGTCCCGCACATTACTATTACTCGTAACCATATTTTTGTATCTCCCTCTCCACCCATGTTGCTACCCATCCCACCACATTGTTACCTCCCTCGGCACACACATTGCCCTTCCACACTTTCACTTCCTTCCACACACACATATCTACTGCTTCCCACCATGCTTTCACCTCCCTCTTCACCACATGCACTGCTGCCACTCTGTGTCAAAATGTTGTCTGTCTCTGGGTACAACTCTACCACTCCTTGCCACGCTCTCACATCTTTCCCACTCTTGCCTTGCTCCATACAATTTGCTACTGTAGTGTACCTGGTAAGTCAAATGAGAAGGTGGTGTTTTGCACAGTACTAGATTGGGGAGGAACAATGTGGCTTCAGGAGTGGTAGAAGATGTGTATAACAGGAGTCTGCTTTGAAGAATGTATGAGAAATATGAAGAGAAATGAGTAAATTTGTGTATTGATGCATCTGTAAGTGTTACAGATATATGGTACAGGAGCAAAGCTATTAGAAGCAGTAAGGAGTTTTTATCAAAAGAAGAAGGCATGTGTAGAAATAGATAGAAAGGATGGTGAGTGGTTCCAGGTGATACTGGGTCTATAGCAGGAGTGTGTGCTGTTACCATGGTTGTTCAGTCTGGTAATTGATGGGGTGATGAAGGAAATGAATGTGAGGGTTTTGGGGAGAGGAGTAGGTCGGCAGTCTAGTAGGGATGAAGGTGCTTTGGAGGTGAGTCAGTTATTGTTTGATGATGACAGTGCTGGTGGGAGATTTTAGTGAGAAACTGCGGAGATTGGTGACTGAATTTGGAAGAGTGTTTGAAAGTTGAAAGAAAATGTGGATAAAAGCAAGGTTATTAGGTTTAGCATTGGAGAGAGACAAGTTAGTTGGGGTTTGAGTTTGATTGGTGAAATCTTTAAGGAAGTGAAATGTTTTAGATACCTGCAAATGGAACCATGGGAGCTGTAGTGAGTCATAGGGTGTGAACAGGGGCAAAGGTCATATGAGTTCTTGAGAAATGTGTAGAAAGAAGAGGTCACTATCAGGAAGGGTGAAGATGGCATGTTTGAAGGTATAGTAGTGCTGACAATGTTGTATGTATATAAGACATGGGCTGTAGATGAGAATGTATTACTGAGGGTGATTGTGTTGGATATGGAATGTTTGACAACAGTATATGGTGTGAGGAGGGTTGATTGAGTGAGAAATCATAGGGTAAGTAAGAGGTTTGGTAATAAGAAGTGCATAGTTGAGAGAGCTGAAGAGGGTGTTCTGAAATGTTTTGGATTTATGGAGAGAATGAGTAAGGAGAGGTTGACAGGGAGGATATATGTCAGAAGTAGATGGAACATGGAAAATGGCGCAATGAAATTCTAGATGGAAGAATGGATTGAAAAAGGTTTTGATTGCTTAGGGCCTGAACATGCATGAGGGTGTAATGCATGCATGGGACATAGTGAATTGGAGTGATTTGGTATACAGGGGGTTATATGCTGTCATTGGACTGATCTAGGGCATATAAAGTAGCATGGGAAAACAACAGAATGGTCTGTGGGGCCATTGTAGATAGGGGATGTGGTTTTAGATTATTATACATAACAGCTAGAGAGTAGACATGACTGAAGGAGGCCATTTCTTCATCTGTTTCTGGCACTACCTTGCTAAAGCAGGAAACAGCAAACATCCATAACCAGGCTCGGCTGACCTTTCCTTGGTTTCCCACAACTTTTTAATATGCCCTGGTTCAGCCCATTAACAGCATGTTGTAAAAAAGATAAGTTCATCAGTAATGATATGTAAATGATTCATATTGGATATGTGAATGCATATGGGATTTGTGAAATTATGCTTCGTAAAAAACATAAATTGTGCATTGTGTTTGGGTATACGTAGAATGAAATCACACTTGGAAAAACTGTGGTCATCATATACTATACTTAGATAGATAATGCAAGCCAGAGCTTGCCTTTATCAGTATAAAACCCTCTCACACCATTACAAAGGAGAATATAACATCTTTTTGGGTGTATTCTTCAATGATATATGATTTATAGATATTCTGTAAGGGTATTTTTTTTTACACAGGGAATACATGAAACAGAAACCTTGCTCAATGAAAGAGTTAATGCCTCCAGAACCCTAGCCCCTTCTTCTACCCATGTTTTTTGAGTCAGAGGTTGTTAGCTCCAGTAAGTTTCATATCTACTGTGATCACATTGTTTGCAGCAGATTATAATGCACCATGAGAAGCATCATACAAGATAACCTTTGTAGATATTGTATAGACAGGATGTTGGAACAGCAAACCAGATTAAGTGAGGAAGGGGAAGTTTGAGGTAAATTTTGAACCTTCAGGATTCATTGATGAAGGGATAGATGTCATTTTGAAGTATTTTATGAATAGATATTGAATGGACATAGGGAGAACTTATTAACATAAGTAAGGAAAAGGTTTGGAAAACATGAATGAAAACATATTAAATGATTTAAGATTAGCAGGATTAAGTGGGAAACAAAGTTAAGGGAGTGTTTCCAAGTATGCTGTTAGTGAACCACACGTTCAAGATGCTCTTGGAGTAATAGTAAAAATATTTTGTATTGAATGTATGAAGATAAAACTTTGTCATATAAACTTCCTAATATTAATAATGTAAAGGAAATTCTCTACAATAGTAAGCACTTTCTAACAACATACTAAACAGGTGGAGACTTCAAAAGTGCCGTAAGAAGAGAGTCAGGCGGCCACGGATAAAATGGCGACAGCGTAATTGTGTCTGTGAGCCAGATCTGGGGATGGGCTACCTGGTCAAGTTAGACTCAGCTGAAAGACGCAAGCAGAGGATATTTCTGAAAAAGCATGTCACTCAAGGTTAGTTATGTCAAACTTATGTTATCTAATTACTAAGCTGTGTGGACAACATTCTCAATGTAACTTCACCTGTAGCAGAATGTTAATTTTGTCTTATACTGTTATCTAACAAAGAAACACTCATATTATTACCATTTCGGATGTCATATGTATTTTGGGATTTTATGTCATGGAATCAGTATTGTAGGCAATACTGTACTATTGTAGGCAATGCTGTACCATTTCTCATGCAAATGACTACTTCCTCAGAAAATTACAATACTTTTGTCAGAAAATCAGTGTTGAAACAGTAATTTTACTTCGTTAGACCATAGTTAGATGAGGTTTATTAGGTAGGGTTAGGTTTAGTTTAGATTGTTTTCCCGACGATTTTTTGATGTCTTTTGAACAGTTCTGACCTTTACTTCTATCGCAAATCACTACTTTTTATGATTTCCCAACCCAAACCCCGATTTCCAGTGGGGGTACTCCATTATCATTGGATAGAGGGAAGGATATCTCAAAAGGTAGTGAATTGTGGTAGAAATGAACTTCAGAATCATGCAGAACACATCAAAAAAAAAAAACATCAGAAAAACATAATTTCACCTTCCAAGGAGGTGGATGTCCAAAACAGTAATTTTGCCTAAACATCTACCTCTACATAATAGATTGGTATTTGTTTGTCAGATTTCTGCTTTTATGTGGAGCTTCTGATTGTCTGAAATTGGAGGAAGTTAGAGCTCAATTGAATAACAAAGATAGTACATTTGTATTGCCAGCCCCTGTATAGTGGGCATAGATAGTGACATTTTGTTTTGTAACAATTCAAAATTAGGATACAAGCTTGCTTAATGACACATGAAACCTCATAGTAGCAACAGATATGAAAAACACCGTACTTCATATTTTTGATGTATGAAATACTCTTTTAATCTAATTGTGGATGTCAGAACTTCAGTGAATTTATTATGACAGTGCATTTGTACTAAAAGCACCTGTACAGTGGGTTCAGATAGTGATATTTTGCTCTTGTGACAATTGAGAATTAGGATGCAAGCTTGACTAATGACACATGATACCTCATAGTTGCAACAGATATAAGTAAAACCATACTTGGTACTTTTGATGTATAACACACTCTTATAATCTAATTGTGGAACGTTTTGGGTTTTTTTAAGGTATTACCTAACTCATCATGCATTTTGTAATGATCTCAGGGCAAAGTACTTTTCAGATTGTATCCCACCCATTAGCAAAATACATTTCAGTGTGTATCCCACCCACTGGCAGTCAGGTTGTACACAAAAAGATGTCACCAAATGCTGTCTCCCCACTGTTTGTCATAGAATGTCCTACCTTCAAATTAAGTTTTGCCATTTCAGTATGGCTGATGGGAATAATAAAGATACTTATGGGAGTAAAAGATGTAAGACTATTAAACAAGATTTGAAATTAGAGGTGTGTAGGAGGTTTGATGTTGGCCTGAAACTCATGGCTTAAGCTAAATCCATGAATCTCACTGACTCATCTATGACCCATATTTGGAAGATTATACTTAAAAGGGGATCAAAATTTTTGTCTGGCATTCCATTAACAGCTCAGCTAGTGTGTAGGAAGAATGATGTGATGGAGCAGAAAAGATGTTGTACAGTAAGTCTCTGGATAGAAAGCCAGAATTAGAGGAACTTGCCCATAATAACTATGATTATCAAGGAAGAGGCCATGTTATTGTTTGATTTTTTAATTCTCTCAGTGCTGTTGACATTGGCCTACTATTATGTAGCAAGGTAGCAAGGTCTGATGAATTTCAATCTACGGACTTAATTTTGTACCTCAAGTTAAATTCTGTGCACATTGTAGGTTCTGTTATTTGGCCATAGATGGCAACTCAGACAAAGAATTAGTTGAAGACAGAAGGCCTCTGTAACCTGCTAGTGACCACATTCAGCAGTTGTGTTCCTTGTCTAGGGACTCACCATGTCTGTGGTACTCACCACTGCCTATTGCACCCACCACCATGGTCCTGGTACACTCATGCTACCCTTACTTAGGATGGACCAGTTTGGTTCATTTGTTTTCCCAAATCTACAAATCCTTCATTTTATATCATTAGAAGAGGAAAATGATTATACTGTTTTCTCTGCTTCTATTCATATAAAAAAAAGTTATGAAAGGTAAATTAAGAACAGTTTAGTCTGAACTCTTAAGACAAAAAAAATCATTATTTTTTGTTCAGTTTTGTATAAATAGAAAATTTTAATTATTACTCGATAGAGAGGCTGAAAAAAATCAGTTTCAAACTGAAAGGATTGAATAAGAGAAAAAGAAAACTTCTGAAATGAGTAAGGCATGGTATGAGAGGTTTTGAAATGTGCCTGGATTTGCATAACTTCTGTATGACTGGGGAGGTTGCCAGTGCTGAAGAGATGGCAGCACAGTAGTACTTTATTATTTAAAGAGAATTACAGAGGAAAGAGGTTACACACCCCAACAGATGTGTAATCAGGATTAGACTGGCTCATTTTTTTAAAAGGTTTTTTAATGCTGAGGGTAGTTCAAATCTTAAGCCCTTGTTAGTGTTTGATTCAGAAAAGCCTAGAACTATGAAGAATTGGTATTATCTGTGATGTTTCATTCCAACTAGAAGGCATGGGTTATCAAAAGTGTTAGCCACAAGTGGTTCATTGGCTATCTCTGTCCATTTGTAGAGCACTAATGTGGCAGTAAAGATTTAGCCAATAGAGCACTGTTTAGTCTTGATAAAGCATCAGACCATCACCAGCGCTTAACTGAGGAGAATGCAAGTATTAGGATCAAGTTTTCCTTAAAAACACCACTTTACTATGTCAGCCCATGGAGCAGAATGAGATTACCACCTTTAAGGCATATTGCCTGTGGAGGACACTCTACATGCTACCTTGTAAAGCATATTACTTGAGGAGGACATTCCACCAATTCCTGAATGGTACAGATATGCAGGATGAGCCTTAGATCAAGGAGTGTTGAAAGAAGTATATCTTCTTGAATGCTATGAACAGCTTTGTTTTTTTCATGGGAGGAAGATGAATTCTTGAAAATGAATGGTGTTTGGGATATGGTATGGCCTGAGTCTGTGAAAAATTTCTCAGGTTTTGGACAGACAGAAACTATACCCCAGCTCCAGCAGACACCTGTAACTTTTACCAAGAATGTTCAGGGCCGGATTATGGCACAGGCCATTTAGGCCATGGTTTAGGGCCCTGCATTGTAAGAGGCCCTTCGTTCCAGTGCCTAGGGCTTCCTAAGAACATTTTTTTGGATGGTTATGTTTATTTTTGTTGGAAAAGGTGTGTTTTGTTTTTTCAAACAACGGAAAAGAGTGAATTGCAACATTGTGGTATACTGGGGTCGACGTGATGTCAATGGACTGAACCAGGGTATGTGAAACGTTTGGGATAGACCATGGAAAGGTCTGTGGGGCCTTGATGAGGATAGGGAGCTGTGGTTTTGGTGTATTATGCATGACAGCTAGAGACTGAGTATGAGCGAATGTGGCCTTTTTGTCCGTTTCCTGGCTCTACCTCACTAACGCAAGGGGTGGTGATGCTATTTCCTGTGGGGCGGGGTGGCGTCAGGAATGGATGGAGACGAGCAAGTATGAATATGTACATGTGTATATGCATGTGTATGTATATGTATGTATATATGTTGGTATGTATATGTATGTATATATGTTGGTATGTATATGTATGTATATATGTTGGTATGTATATGTAAGTATTGTGCATATATGTGCATGTATGTATATGTGTGTGTGTATATGAGTGAATGGGTCTTTCTTCATCTGTTTCTTGGCATTACCTCACTGACACAGGAAACAACTATCTAGTACAATAATAATATAAAAAAGTAATAAAAATGTGGAAAAGGATGATAGGTCTAAATGCTTGGTGTTGCCCTACTCTCCTAACTTAGCTAATGTAAGAGAAGTACTAAAAACAGTGCTTTCAATGTTGTCCTCCAATACAATAACACTATCAATAAGACCTTAATCAAAAGTATGCCAAATCATCAGAAAATTGGGAGTGTTTACACTTTCAAATGTACGGCATGTAAAGATGTACAAATTGGCCAGACAGGTAAAACAGTAACTAAGAAATGCTATTGGCACAGTCATTCAGTAAGCAGGGATGACCAAAGGAATGCAATCGCTAAAAACATGCATGAAAATGACCTTCCTGTAGACCTTAACAACCTAATTACTTTGTAATCCTCATCTGACTATGCTACCCATAACATCATTGAATCTGTCTTAATTGCAAATATATGTTGAACCTTTGTAATCTGGCAACTTTGGAACCTGGCCATTGCCGGACCACAGAAAGTGACGGAAAACTGAAATTGACCCCTATGGGAACCCCTTATGTAAACATATGCCCGACCCCTAGTCTTGCTAGCTCATTCCACATACATGTTGCTGTATTATCAAAGGTAGAACAGAGCTTAAAACACAAAATAATACAAACATTAATGCTTCTAAACAAGGTTTTTATTGTTACATCAGATTACATCAGAAGTACATTTGGGTCAGCAAGGTCTTCATGGTCAGCAGATACTTGCACAAAAGGGGCAGAGGAGGGGAAGGGAAGTGGATTCTCTATGCTGGAATGAGCCTTGGCAGCGTTGTTAACAACCTTCTTCAACCACTGTTGCAATGCAGCTTGCTTCTGGTGCTTTGGCTTTTCCTTAATAAATTTTCTTTGAATCAAATAAACAGACATAATTTCTTGTTGTTATAAAGTCCCTTTGCTCCAGTCCTGCACTTAAATCTCTCATCATTTGGATAAATTCATCAACAATTCTTTCTTCCACTTCCTCAATTTCCTCTGCACTTTCTTCATGATGACTGTGTTCCTTCTCACCTTGCTGAACCATCTCCACGACTTCTTGATCAGTTGGTTAATAAATTACAGGCTCATCATTATCAATGTTCATCCATTTCTCTAGGTTTTCCTCTGTAATCTCTTTGGTTATTGCAAGAGATTTTGGAGTAGTCATACTCCTAGCATAATCGCCAATTCTTGGATCAATATCTTTTCAGTAGAAATTCTAAATCCAGAGGTCAGGTTCATTCCTTTCCACATCCTAAAACATTAAGCTTGGCCTAGGCTTGTGCCAGCAACCATGCAGTGTACTTTTCTCGACTTTATTCCAAGCAGAAGTTGATGACCATACCATATCCTTTAAGTTCAATGCCTTCATGAAATCTTCAGGAAGCTTCCAATCATTCAGTGAGACAAGTTAATGGTGCATGAACTCCAATCTGTAATTACATTTCAATGAATGTAATATGCTCTGGTCACAGGGCTGAATCAGAGACATGCAGTTAGGAGGGAGGTATAGCCCAAAAACAATGCCTTTTATCAGAAGTTCTGCTTTGGGGTGTTCCAAACATTTATCTATAATCAAAAACATTTTACACTTTGGAACGAGGCCAACAGAGTTACAGTGTGCTCTAGTTTAATGTATGAAGTAATTCTCTAACAATTTAAGAAAAAGTCTAGTTGTCATCCATCCTGTTTTAGTACCATGGCAGATAAGTGGAAGAATTTTCACTCCATTATAGGCCCTTGGGTGAACACTCTTACCAATTTCCATCAGCCTGACTTTACGTGTTCCTTACCCCCAGACAGAGACTCCTCAATATCTTGGGCAAAGGGTTTTTCATGGCATATGACACCAATACAGGGCACTTTCGTCAGCATTATACACCTGTTCTGGGGCTAAGTTTTCCGCTGCCACTAACTGCATAAATTCATCAACAAACTATGTCACAGCTTCCATGTCAGCACTACACTTTTCACCACACCACACACTATGTACTGAAATTCCATGTCTCAACTTAAACTAGTGCAATCATCCTTGCAAATATTCACAGTCATAGTCTAGCTTTAGTTTTCAATGAAAAACTTTGGCCTGCTCACTAAGCATCTGCCTAGAAATGCATACATCTTCATTATGTCGGAGCTTAAACCACTTTATAAGTACACTGTCTAATTCTGTACTCTTGGGACCTTTCAAAGTTTTCAAAAACTTTAAACTTTCCTTGCTTTCATTTTCAGCATAAAAAAATAAAAAATCTGCTTCTTTTGCTTCTTTAAGTCATACACAGTTGATGACTCAATTTCCCAGTACTTACACGAAGTCTTTAAAGAAGATCCTTTATCTAATTTTCTCAATAACTCCACATTTTCAAGCATTGTTAATGTTTAATGCTTACACTTATTAGCACTGGCACCATCTTCTGCACCTCTTGGTCTCTTGGATGACATCTTGAAGGGCTAAAATACAGTTGAATATAAGAAATTAACAGGAATGTTAATTAGCTCGGCTGTAGTGTAAACAAATTTTAGCATCTTAGCACTGTTAACTTACTAATAGCGCCAATCTGGTGGCAGATCCACAAACTAATGGCAGCAGATTCAAAACGTGCTGGACCACAGAGTGCCAGATTAGAGAGGCAAAACCTGCACTAAGAACGTTAATTTGTCCCCAGGAAACTTTAAAGCACATTCTAGTATAATCCAAATCGTTATGAAAGAATTATCAAGAAACGATAACATAAGAAAAAAGCTGAAAACACTTCTCATTACCAGGCCAACCTCCCCCAAACAACCCCCTTAATCACAAGGCATCCCCCACTTTCCCTTTAATAGTCATGCCAGTGTATTCTCCGGAATTGCACTAACAAGACAAAATCTGTATGGTGGTGTTGGGCTTTAAAAACTTTATGAACTCTTTGAGCCAGATGAGGCAGATTGTCTCTGAAACATGGTGTGCTGCATGTATGGAAAAATTAAATATAAAATAAAATTATCTAAACTCCTACAAAATTGCGATTTCACCTCTCTCTCTCTCTCTCTCTCTCTCTACATATATATTTTTTTTTTTCATACATATTCGCCTTTTCCTGCGTTAGCGAGGTAGCGTTAAGAACAGAGGACTGAGCCTTAGAGGGAAAAT
>JAYMFT010380316.1:0-20632 GCA_038088735.1 Panulirus argus
TGGTTTCAGTGCATTACACATGACAGCTAGAGAATGAGTGTGAGCGAATGTGGCCGTTTCATCTGTCTCCTGGTGCTACCTCGCCGGCGCGGGGGGGTGGCAATGCAAATTCCTGTGGGGCGGGGTGACATCAGGAGTGGATGGGGGCAAGCAAGTGTGAATATATACGTGTGTATATGCATGTGTATGTATGTATATATGTGTACTTGATATGTATATATATGTACTGTGCATATATATGCATGTATATATATGTGTGTATGTGGGGGATGGCTCTTTCTTCGTCTGTTTCCTGGCGCTACCTCGCTGACGCGGGAAACAGCGATCAAGTGTAATGAATAGATATAATATATATATATATATATATATATATATATATATATATATACTGTGTGTATGTATGTATGTATGTATACCACAAAAGAGATTGCTTAACATGTTCGTACAACATTACAAAACAAACATCCAGATCAGTGTTGATGATGATTGTAGATAGTGTCGTGAACGTCAGGAGGCCAACCACAGGAGCAACACGACTTGGTGCATGTCCCTGTATGGCGTTAGTCATCGCCGGCAAGAGTGACGCCGCTGGCGGTTCTGGCCGCTCAGTTATTCGTTTAATCTGCGTCACTTGTGTAATTAGAGAGGTGTACAGTTCCTTCCAGAAACTGCATGAAGGTTTACACCTGTCGCTACAGCTGGTGTATATGCAGTAAGTGAAGCTCACCAGAAGCAACGCGTTTCCGGCACCTAAACGATCTTATCATTTTCCCGACTTTCCTGGAATGAGAACGACGGTACGTTGGGTGTAGTGAGAAAGGTAGAATTATTAAACAAGTGAATTATGACAATGACTTCTTATTCTAGTTTATGTCTTAGCATAATGCAATAGGTGCTTAATAGTGACATACTTATATGGGCTTCCATGGTGTATCGGTTAACGTTCCTGACAGTGACGCATTCACGGGCCGGCCGGGGTCGAGCGCTTTGGTTCGAATCCTAGTTATGGCAGCCGGTCCACAGTCAACCCAAGGAGTTGGTCGATTAATAAATTCCTGCCTCAGACTGCTTTATATTTATATATAACGTTAATGGGATAGCCATGATTAGGACCTCAGCTGCCCTTGCCGTCTCAGCTAGCATAGAATATATATATATATATATATATATATATATATATGTGAGCTTATTTGTCCCTGACAGAATGTACCAAAGTTTTTTTTAACAACGGTTCGACTTTGTAGTATTCAATTGAATATTTATACAGTTTATTGCGAAATCTAGTTGAGTCGTAGGAAAGTATTGTTCCAGCTAATATTACCATTAGAGATCATGGATATTCCCGTGTTAGAATATTTCCATAAAGTGGGCGGCTGATGGCAGGCGGCCGCCGCCCGATTGTACAGATGAGTGCAAAACTCCCGACACAGCAGGCGGCCACCACAATGATAAAGATATACAAATTTTATGTGTGTGAGATATGTAGTATTATGTTTTATATTACTTGTATGGCAGGAGCCGTGTATGTAGTGGGAGCAAGTAAGTATTATCTTGAACGCCCAAAGGATTGTCGTTTGTGGTTGTAACGACTCACGACATAAATGACCCTGGCAGTTGATAGGCCTAAAGCCAGAACAACCAACCAACCAAATCTCTTTGTGACAATTTTTATATTGATGTAGACGTGTATATTGGCGGCCTGCCAGCAGGGAACCCCTTGTCAGGTGTCAGAACATCCAGGCTATTGAGATGGAGATGGGAGTATTAAGATGGCTCACCAGTAGTCCCCGGTGATTCTCTTGATATTAGAATTAATTCTTGTCTGTTTTATTTGTCTCAATAGAAAATTTGGAGCCTTTTCTTTGTTGCTGTTCTGGTGTACCTGTAGTGTGTCCGGTCAAGACCTTAGTCCAGTCTCACTTGAGATACGAGACGCGGAAGCCAGATCAGTCCAAAGTACAAACTCAGATACCGAGCCAGTCCGAATTTGAAACTCGAAACACAAGCCAATCTAAAGTTTAAACACGCAGCCCAAACCAGTGAAACATGAAACACGACATCCCATCCAGTCCATGATAAAACACTAGATCCAAACCTTTCCGAGTGGAAACGCATAGCGCAAGACAGTCCTACGTTGACCCTTAAGATAGTCCGAAGTTGAACTTCAAGATAGTTCGAATCTGAACCTCAAGATAGTCGGAAGTTGAACCTTAAAAGAGTTCGAGGTTGATAAGATAGTCCGAAGTTGAACCTCAAGATAGTCCCAATGTTGAAACAAGTACCAAGTCATTCCGAAATCGAAACACGAGACCCAAATGAGAGGAGACTACCACACGAAGCCAGGCCCAGCCAGCCTGTTGTCCTATAGGAGACTTCAGACAGTCCTACCCCAAACGACAAGCCGGTGTACAGGATGTGTCTGCAGACAACTGGAACTGGTGTAAACCCTTACCGTAACCTTCGCTAAGTCATTCTCACGAAGCTTGTATAAGCTTTTATGCAGGGTTCAAGCTTCAGCATAAATTCCATTCCAGTCAGATGCGACAAGCTCACGACTGCCGTTCTCTTCCTTTGGATCTGGTACGTCTCTTCTGGCCCGCGGGGGGAGTTGGTCTAGAATTTCCGTCCAGGCCTGACGTCCGCTGTGGGACCGCTACTCTCCTTGATCTGTGTAAGTGACTCCAGAAGGTACGGACTCCCACCTAAATGTGTCTGCAGATGATGCAAAGGTCATGAGGGAAACGAAAAGCGACAAGGATTTCATAACCTTACAAGGGGACGTAAACAGATCCAATGTTGGTCTGAGACATGGTTGATGGAATTCAATCCGAGCAAATGTAACATAATGAGGATTAGAGTGAAAGCAGACCTCAATATGAGCATCATCTAGGAGGAAATAAGCTTCAGAATTGTGTGTATAAGAAAGACTCTGGATTCTACATCGTCCCTAGTCTGACGCCAGAGTTCCTCATCAGAATAGCTAAGGATGCACGTAGGCTGCTGACAAAAAGTAGAGGAAGTGAAGACGACATTCCAAGAATATAGATAGCCAGATTGTTAGCTTAACCAGTGGGTGTGTGGCAGGCGGTAGTCTTGGTCGCCGCTGTTCTTTTATGTCAGTGATGTGGTGGAGGGGCTGGAATTTCTATTGAATATAATCACTGTTGATGGTTATGAGAAGAATGTTGAATGTTCAGGATTGCAGTGATTCAGATATCTAGACAAACTGCAGCACTCACCAGATCCATTCTGAAAATGAGCCAAATGCACCGTGAATGAAAACGGTCCACACTGAAGTGAAACCTGCTTAGGACTTATCTTGCAGAGAGCTGCCTGAAGATACCTTCCAGTGAGACGGACTCATCTTGAGCCTCTCACGAGAAAACCACATTAGGAGTATTTCATAGGAAATTGCAGTATGATGATGATTGCTATTAAATACATGGAGAAAGAGTTAATCAGATTTGTATTTGCATAACCATTATGGTCTGCCATATAGATATGTTCTTGAAAGCACATCGCTGTCGTCTACCAGTCATTGCCCATGGCTTGCTGGAGGGTTCAGCGGCGGCAATAATAATCGTACCTGAAGTAAGACAACTCTGCCACAGACAAGCTAAGAAACCCTATATTTATTTACGGGAACTTAAAAAGACAAAGGGAGACGCGAGTTGAGAGATTTGTGTGATAGAGCGAGAGGTGGGGTGGGGGAACAAACCCCTTCCCGTGTGTACAAAGTAAACACATGATACATGTATACATGGTTAAGAAATGGGGCAACACGAGTGTAAAACTCTCTCCCAGTAACATAATCATACACACACACACACACGAGCAAGCCAATTACGTCACAGTGGTGGGGGTAAAACCCAGATGTTATGCTGCTCTGTCGTGTATATGTGACTCTCGTGGTCGGTGTATCAGTAGGTTGATAACATCCCACCATCACTGAGCTACAGGTTATGCTTAGTCCACCACTTATCATTCCTCTAGACGCGTTGTTAATCATGTCTTCTCCCATTAATCAGTGACCTGTTTTAACCCCCCCCCCCCCCAACTTTCCCCTTCCCAAGGCATATGAGGGTCGCATAAAATCCCACTTCAAGATCCGTGTGTCCTGGAGACTGCTGTGGGTACGTGATTAAGCACCATAACCTGATACCTTAATGTACCTGCATCCTCCCTCCAGATACGGCATATCGGTTGAGGTGTACCGCAGTTGGTACCTCAACAGAGATGGCTGGCAATCTCGATATACAGTGTTGATACCATATCGAAGATGGTGGGCAGGCAAAAGTAGGATGTATGGTGCACCGGACTCGTCTCGTACCGGAGAAGGTCGGACGCCTAGAATGTACCGGATTTGTCGGCCAACAGCGGTGTGTGGCATCCTCTGTGTCCCCCACTACAGCTGTCTGTATCACTCTCCCTAACTGGCTCTTCCCTTAACCAGACAACACAACCAGATCATAACCATGAATTAGAATCTGTTGCCTTCTGTTCCTTATCAAACAAATATTTTGAAGTTGACCTTTTACGTTATTTTTTGTGTAGCAGTTACCGAATAACCTGCGTTCCATATCAATGTCTTTATTGTGACATGTGATTTCCCATTAGTAACGCATTAAATGTACATCACATGTAATACAGTCTTAAGAAAAATAGAAAGTAGTTGATCATTTTTAAGGAGTAAAATTTCCGGTACCGCACTACACCCTGCGGGCTGCTAAAATTACCCTTATAGACTCCCATACTACAAAACTAGCCATTGTCACTTTTGAAACAGTACTCGGAAGAATAAGATATCTCTGAAAGCCACTTGCCCTGAATTCCTAGCGATAGACCCCCGTCATTAATACTAAACATCTTTTTGCATCACTGAAATACATTATCACCATCTAACTCTGAGTGGTGAAATGTATGTTATAATTAAATTGCACAGCACAATTCTGTTGCCTAAAAGTATCCCTGGTGTCTGTCCATCTTCAAAAAGAGACTCTTGGGCAGTTTAAGTATCTTAAATCCAGAGACAGCAAGTATAAACAGCGATATGCTCTTTGTATTAAATGAAATAATCGAGGAAAGTGTGGGAAGCTGCTTGAGGCTGGACCAGCAGATGGAAGATGGTTTCGCTGTTGATATTTATAAGGCTTTGGTCTGAACGAAACCAGGCCGTTGGTTGGATGTTGAACTTCATTGGGCCAGTGACCTACAAAAGGTCCTTATGCCACTCGTCGTTTTTATGTTGGGCGAAAAGTTTTGTCATTCTAACGTATTACTGTCGTGATGCTACAACGGGAAGGACCTGAGGACGAGAGAAATGCATTGGATAGAATGGATTGGATCGATTTGGTATATGGGTAGCGACGTTATTTTTCCTGAAGCAGAGCAGATGAAGCAGTCAATATGAACCATGAAATAATCTGTGTGGTTAGGCTGTGGATGGTCGGCGCTGGTTTTGATACATCATACGTGACTTTACAAGACAGTAAAGGTAATAATAATGATAATAATACTCAGACTGATATAGGCAAGAAAGAGTATCTTTTAGGCTGGGGAAAGAGAAACCCAGGTTTTTCATAGTATGAACAGGGACACGCCTGAGTTTACTTTAGGACAGAAAACGGCAAGTGAACATTTCCCCTGGGGTGTTCATGGACGAACCTGGGTTTTCTAAGATGGACATGGACGAGCAAATTTCTAACGTCTCATAAATTTAAGAAGAGCTTCACTAGATCTAACAACACGTGACCAACACGTGATGCGTCAGCCTCCGTAACTCTCGTTGGGGCGCTTCACTCCCTCATTTTCGTTGAGATGCGTTACGCTCTATGACCTTTGCAGGGATGCGTCATCGTTGTCGCTCGTTAACAGCGTCCACAGCCTTAGTCATTTCCTCTGGAGACTTCTGTTCCAACGGCACGGCTTCCCGTCGGGAGGCAGTAGCTGAGGGGAAGCTTATAGGCGCTGCTTGGGTCTACTGGTACGTTGGAACGTTCTAGTTTATTGTACGTCGGCTACGGAGGCTTTGGTTTTGGAAATGTTGGCCATGGAACCCTGGGTACGTGGCATGTCGACCATGGAGTTCTGATCATGTGATAACTTGCTTGTAAAAGTCTGTCTGTTGTTACATGGTCTGTGATGTGATAACTTATGAAGCCTAGGTCAAGGATCGTGATAAATTGCTGAGAAAGGACAGGGTATGCCATATGTTGGCTGTTGAGGCTTGGATATACTAGATATTAGTTATGAAAGATTAAATGTATGATTTATAGGTTAGGGAGAACTGGATAAGTATGTTGGCTTTAAAAACTGATTAACTGTGGTATGGCGTGTGCGGAAGCCTGGATAGGCTGCGTGTGGTTGGCTACAGAGGCACAGCCGTTGCCCCGTTGGTGGATGCCAACCCTCAAGGGATGTGACTCCCTTATTGCCTCGCGTTTTAGATGCCAGTGATGTAAACAGGTTCTTGTACTACATGGTTTGCAATAATGGAGTTTATAGAAAAGGATGACTGAAGATGCCATACAGATGCACATCCAGGATTGGTCAACGGAAGGGGAAGGGGGCGAATCATGAACTTAAGACAATTATAAAACGCTCAAAACAAAGAGTTTTGTATAGAGACCTTATCAGTTTTTGAGGTGTGTAGATGTCAGATTTGTCAGGTTCAAGACTTAATGCATCTATGGTTTAGAAGTATGTTTATTAAGTGATTGGTGACCAACTTGAGGGAAAATAGATTTATATTTGATAACCTGAAGTAACTGATAGCATTAATCACAGAAGCTTTACTCGATGAAACAAATTGTTATGTTTTTGCTGACTGAGAATATTTTATCATCATAGATTAAAATCATCGGTTTGGAACGTTTGTGAAACTGACAAGGTAGTTTCATCGGTCACTGGTATGAATTACTGAAACAGTAAGTATATATTTATCTATTACTGCCTCAAGGACGACCTTCTAAGATAGAGTCATGATGTTACCGAAAAACTCTTTGCAGGAACTTTTGTTGCTCCAAGGCTGCCATACATTCAATGCCAGTAACAGGAAAGTGATGGACTCCTTTGGAGTGAGAAATTCTTTGATGAGACCGTCCTCCCGGTGATACAGCCTTGCTAAAGGTGAATGTCGACTAGCAGTGTAGCCCCGTGCAGATGGAGGCCGGTAACAGTTCAGTAATTGTAGATATGAATTTCTTTTTCCTTTCGAGAGATTAAAAAAGTTAAAACAATCGCAGGGATATATTAATCATCATTATTGCTGAATGTTTATTGTGTACTATATAGCTCAAGAAGGGGACAACCTCTCCCCTCTCCTCCCCTCCCACGAATGTTGGTATAGTGAAAAGAAAATGAGGAAGGTCTATCAGAGAGGGAATGGTGGTGGAAGGGGCCGGTACTTCAACTGTCTGAGCCCTCCTTCTCATTGGCAGTAAGATTAGGCGGGAACCAAGGGCCATAGTTCTGTTGGACTCCATCGTGAATACATTTAAAAGAAATTGTGCAGACAGGAGATGACAGGAGAACTTATGTGTAGTTCTCAGTAGGTTGAGAGATGGTCTTCACACGAGAGGACAACGGCTGATGGGAACCATCACACAGATACCAACGGACATAAACCATCAGACAGTTGCCAACAGATAAATACCAACAGACAAACGCCAGCAGACATTTGCTAACGGACAGAAACAATAAGAAATGCTAACAGACAGATGTCAAGAGACAGATGTGTTAAACAGATATCAATAGACAAACACCTAAAAGAAAAAAAATGACACCAAACAAGACAGATACCAACGGAAGGACCAGGCAGTTTCATGAAAAGAGAACGTTGTGGGCAGGACGTGGCCCAGCTTGGCCCAGTTGAAACGTCTGGTGCCTCGGCATAAGTATCCACCCCGACCACAACACGTACACACACACTAACTCAGTAATTATTTCTCTCTCTCTCTCTCACGTGTTGTCTCAGTCTCGTCTTCAGAGCAGCCGGCTGTCTAACGTCCAGAGTGACCCAGGTCGTGTGGTGCCGGGAGGAAGGCTGCTCCCGGTGTGGTTGAGGGCAGGTTTGTTTTGGTGGTGTGGCGTGGGCCCGAGCCATGGTTCCTGCTGATGACTGAGGCAGTGGACCTGCAGACCTGGTGGTGACTACATATACCGCTCGCACCTTCATCACACGCTGCCACATCTTCATGTGCTACCACAATGTTCATGCAGTACCACACCACCATACATTACCAAGCCCTCCACACGCTACCCCAACCATTACACAGCGTCAACTCCTAATAATTCTGTATAAAGTGGTCAAGGTGCAAGTATCTTTACACAGCTTAGATAATAATTTCCTTGTATTAAGTTCAAAATAACTTTTGAAATGTATTAGATGAAATTAATTAATAAAAATATAAACCCAACAGCCCAAGTGATGTGCCGCCGGAAACTGTCGCCGTGGAAGTAACTGACTCAACCAGAAATCCGCCGCTTCGGACTACACTGTGGAAACGTGACCCCTAGTGTGTCCCCAGTGGCGGACGCTCATGCTAGTGTGTCCCCAGTGGTTGCTGGGCGGCGCGCCGGACACTCAAGTGCACGCAGCAGCAGCAGCCAGTGGTTAGGGAGGTGAGGCACCTGCTGGCCGTTCGTGCACCAGCGTGTCCGTCCACACGCGGTCTGCTGTGATACCAGCCCGAGGCAGAGGAGAGTGCCAATCCTGTTCTGGCCCAGGTCAGACCCAGGCCCTGGCCTCTAAGTCTTGGCCACGCCCACCATGGATCGGGAGGAGGACCCGGGTGAGGCCAGCACGGCGCCGGGCTGGGCCATCGTCCTGACTGCCGTGGCCGCAGTCATCATTTCCATTCTGGGATTTTTCGGTAAGTCTGAGGGAGTCCTTCTGTAGCCATATATCCTCACACACCACTCAACCCCTGGCCTTTGGTATCTACATTTGGTTCCTGGTGTTGGCCGATGTTTATGTTGGTTCCTGTGACATTTTACACCCCCGACCACGGTGATGCCAGCCATGTGTCGTGTCATGACCTGACAACTGTTGGTCGAACACTGGTGCTCAAGGGGTTAGGTATCGTCAGGACCAGCTGGTGCGTCACCTGGCACATCCTGACCCCTGCCTAGTGCCCACCAGGCGGCCCCAGAGGTGGCCTACTGCAGCAGGTCACCTAACAGTGGAGCAAAGTGAGGTGTAGCTGGCGTGGTCATCAACACTGGCGGGGTAAGTGCAAGTCGTGAGGGATGCCGTCTCCTTGACCTGTGCACTGTTGGGGCTCGTCTGCTCGAGGGTGTCACACAATCCATGCAACTCACAGCGGACTCTGTCCTGAGAAAGAAGCTCAAGTGGCGGAGAACAGAACCCCTCCAGGTCAGCCCCTCACCGCACAAAGTGAAATAAAGATAATGATTTGCCGGGAAGGAAGAGTGAAAGAGCTTTTGAAGAGGTAATGTATTAGTCCTTTAAAAAGTATCATCAGTCGTTGACATTAGCTCTGTTTCTTTACTTGACAGAGTTGAGTCGAAAGCGATCCGACTTATAAACTCTCAGGCTAACTTCCAAACTTGACCCCCTTGCCCTACGCCGCAATGTTGGTTCACTTTCCCTTTTCTATAGGTATTTGGCTTTTGCTCCCGAGAGCTGGCTGCTTGTGTGCCTCCACCACTAGTCAGACCACGGAATACTTGGCAAGCTGCTGCGTCACATGATTATTGTGTGGCCATCGGCAACTCAAAGGTGTGCCATTTTGAGAACTGCTTCTTTCCTTACACGTCGAAGCTTTGGAACTCTCTACTTTCTCATGTCTTTCCCAATATTTATGACCTGGCTCATTTCAAGAGACGTGTTTTTCACTTTCTCAAAAATTTGTAAATACTTCCCCTGTCTGTTTTTTCCCCTTTCTCAATTCTCTCTACATTTCAATTAGGGCCCGGCCTTGATGTGGACTTTTGTCCGTGATTGGAGCCTTTAACATACAAAAAAGTAAATAAATTACAGTGAGTTCGAAACACGAGTTAACCTGACCAAAACACCTGTACAGGTGCTTAACCCACACACCATGAGACAAACAATGACCTCCACCTGTAGTAATGACACCACGGACGAGACGTGTGCGCAGCACCTACCTGCTGTAGACAACAACGAACGCGCTGGAAAAAAAAAAAAACGAACGAACGATCGTACGTAAAGATGGACGCCGAGGTAGGGGGCGCTATACGCATCAGAACGGACGAATACCAATTCATCACACACAGACCTGACACACATTCGCTGTAGAGGTCCCTGCTGATCATCTCCAACCCCCCACTCCTTCCATCTTCCGTCCCGAGAAGGAAAATGAAAAGAAAATGGGATAGGGAAGAGCAAGTTTTCCGTTTCACCAGATTTATAAATCCTACGATTGCCGAAAACTGTTTGTTTGTTGATACCAGACGGTGATAAGGAGACTTCAGAGATACTCGTATGCACTCAAATATCTGCAGACCAGACTTATGTGGTAGTGAGGCAGAGGGCTCGAAAATAATGTGGCAAAAGGACCTCTGATACTGACTGTGTTAAAATCATGCCAGCAAAGTGACTGCATAACACCAGTGAACGAAATCTGGCTCCGGAGAAATCCCAAGGAGGCCTCCCAATATGTGTATGTTAGCCATTTGACCACCACAGTAAAACCACAGAACACCGTCGTGCTCAAGGGGGTCGTACCGTCGCGCTCGAGTAGGTCGTACCTTCGCGCTCGAGGGGGTAGTACCGTCACGCTTGAGTGAGTTGTACTGTCGCGCTCGAGCGGGTCGTACCGTCGCGCTCAAGGGGGTCGTATCCCGTCGTACTGACCAATTAAAGCACCACCGACGACCAGTCTCAGGTCCTCACAAAATCCGTGATTTCATCACCGCCATTCCGCCAACCAGGAAGCCCTGGGCTGCGGAGTCAACGACCTCCGGTACAGCGTCCACGCTACCTGCGTCTCCTTGCAGGATGGTAACTAGGGGCGGTTCTCCTCCCCAGTGGGAGCTACAGCTCCGCGTGCGACACCCTAGTTACCATATGTGTCTAAAGACACAAAGACAAAATACCGATACGAATCCTAGTCCTGTCATTACAGTCTACGATTCCGGACCACGTGATTGCAAGTGCAGACCTCTGACGTGGTACGCAGTAAGAACTGCAAGTACCGGACGGGTGTCCTTGAAGCACATACGCATTTGGGTTTCCGGATGTTGTTCCTCAACAAAAGTGTTTTTGAATCACAAGGTGAAAGCGGGAAGCTTGGGGAGGGGGGGGGGTGTTGTTGTTGATTATTAGAGAAGGTAATAAAAGAAAAAATTACCCGTTAAGATGTTCAACTGTTCTCACATGATACAGGTATTCGCTGTTCTTCAGCGGTGACTGTATCATCACAAAGTCTTTTAAAAAAAAAAGTTCATTCGCTAAATGGCATACTTAACTTGGTCAGCCAAGGGTGGTTTGAGAGATGGGGTATCGGAAGCATGTTGGTCGGTGATCGATTACGGCTGGCCATACAGCCTGCCCCGTGTTGGGGTGAATAATATTCTGAGCACACCCGCCCGACACCCAGTCATGCTGACAATAACGATGACAAGATCTATTACTATTACGGTGCTGATGGTGTCCTGAATAATCGCAAATACAAATCATATCTACTTATATTACTTTCAAAATAATATCTACTTACATTACTCGAGTGGTACCGCCACTACTTCAACTCCTGTTTCGCCAACTGCTCCGTTCCGACGTCCGTAAGGTAAATAAAATAATAACAATAACAACTTCATTCGCTTACAATACTACTTAAAAGTATTGCGCGGCAACAAAATGAACGTATGTTGTGATACACGACCATCTTCAGCTTGACCATTCGACCCTTAAGCACGACGGTACGCCTCTTGAAGACGATGATACGACCCTCGGGCACGACGGTACGCCTCTTGAAGACGATGGTACGACCCTAGAGCACGACCGTGCGACCCTCGGGCACGACGGTACGCCCCTTGAAGACGACAGTACGACCCTCAGGCACGACGGTATGCCCCTTGAAGACGATGGTACGACCCTCGGGCACGACGGTACGCCCCTTGAGGACGATATTACGACCCTCGGGCACGACGGTACTATCCTTGCTTAAAGGCACCCTAACCTCTAACTTGTACAAAGGACGGCCCATCTTACGCATGGGTCGTAGCGACGTGCTCGACGGTCGTATTCTTCACATCAAGCAAACTCCAGAGCTCTCTCTCTCTCTCTCTCTCTCTCTCTGAGTCCATATTTCACATTCCTAAGGCACCAAAACCACTCTTAAATTCCTTAACGTATGTCAGATAAATAAAAATCACTCGAGAAACTCAGATACACCTTACAAATGTTATCTATCAAAGCGTTCGTTTCAATAATAAATTTTTTACCATAGTTTTAGAAAGCAAAAAAAAATAGTATTTCGGAGACTTGCAATTCACTTTCCGAGAACGAGCATTCCCAAGCACGAGTTTACACTTAGCTACCAACCCTTCAACTAAATCCGCACAACCAATTAGCACTCAACAAGTATTTATTACTATGGTAGTGAATTCTAATTACCACCTAGCCGGTAATTTATGGAAAGTTTACAAACGGCCAAAATGCAACTTATTTCGTGGATTTCCCGTGTACTGATACGCCGCACACGAAAACACGGTCACCAAACGGAGTGTAAATATTATTACATGTTTCGTATGGTAGGTATTCTGGTTAAATTGTGTGAGTGAAACATGATCAGTCGTATATTGTGCAACATAAAACAATTAAACATCTTTATTTTACCTTTCAAAGCTGAAGTCGATGTATCATCATTGGGGGTGGTATTAAGCAGCCCTTTTTTTCACCTACCCCAGTGTAGACATATACATATATGGTACAAGCCAAAGTTACGGATTCATAAGCACGAGCACACACACACACATGACCTGATCCTTTGGCGTCGCGTGACATACTGACGAGTCGGGGGGAGACTTGGGCAAAGAGGAATTCCGAGATGCTACTGACTTCAATACTTCAACGAACGGCACTGAAGATTTGAATATCTGGAAGACGCCCGAGTTAGAGACGAGTGGAACGTGTCGTGAATGTAATGAAGAAAGGGTGAATTACGTTGAATGAGGTTCACGTGGCGACGTTTGGCATTTACGTGGACGAAAGTGTTAATATCGAGACCCAATTTTTACTGCGACCGTCCAGTCACCCACCCCAGGCGCTGCAGGTAGAGTACTCTTGACGTGTGTTGTTAATTTCGGTCAAGAGCTGCAACTCTTACCCATGGCCTGGCTGCCAACCAGACCGAAAGGGTAAGGTCAAAGGCCATATATAAGCGGGCGATCACCATAACCAAAGACTGCAACCGTCTCCTGCCAAGAATTTGAATCGCTGACGTCAACTGGTTTTGGGGAAAATGGCAAATCTACAAAAAAAAAAAATTGTTTGGTACAAAAAAAATAAAATTATCATTCTAACAGAAATGGTACCTAAGAATGTACACCATATATTATGAAAAGCAATTAACATAACGATCGGTTGCAAGTCCATAGTGATGATGATCACCAACGAGGATACCATCGTCCCGCAACACCAGTCGTTGCCACACACTGCTATGAGGTGGGTTTACCGAGAATGTAGGAACGGTCGATTACTGAAGCATTTCTCATTCACGCAACGCCTCCCCCCCAAAAAAATATCATTTCGCCTGAGACCTTAAGTTACAAAATGGTTTTATTGATTCAAATTGTGTATTTTCCAAGGAAGACTAAGTAAAAAAAAATTTACTCAAAAACCAAATAATACATAAATGTCACTCATTCCATTTTCTCTAACACGATTTAAATACTGAAGGTTATAGATGGTGGATGGATGACAGAGCATACCAACCTAAACCTTTATATGTCCAGATATCACTATATGAGAGGGTGACGAAAAACGCATTTTTTTTTTTTTCGTTTTCATGAACTGAAATCCGTAAGAGAGAATGACTCACTGCTTGTGCTGTTCTCATGACAATGAATGTCTGTATGAAAACATTTGTTATTGTGACCAAAATTGCTTTCAGGAAACCGTGTGTGTGTGTGTGTGTGTGTGTTAGCATAAAATTTGTGGTAAAGATTCCTGGAGGAGCGGTCTGCCTATATAAAACAAGGTCTGTCATAAAACACCATCCAAGAGCCATAGAATTCGATGTTATGTCTGACTGTCCATTGTTTAAGACTAACAGGTATTTACCCCACCTTTTTAACTTCGTCACCGCGGCAGTGCGACCCCACTTGAAGACGATCGGACGAACGTTATGCGAGACTGTACGACAATTAAGCACAACGGTACGGCCCCTTGGATGGGACTGCGTAATCTCTGACCCGTCTTGACGAGTTAGGCCAATACTGACAGGGAGTTTAGTCGAGTGAAGCACCGTGATTCTTGAAGGTGGTTGGAGTTGAGGGTGAGGAAGATGTCTTTGGACAGATCCTTCCTTCTTTGTGGCTCAGGTTCACCCTCTCTCTCCCTCCTCCTCTACCCCTGTTTCCCCCTTCCTGTATGAACTAGTACCCTTCTGAAGCGGTCGGAATAACCAGAAGGAATAACCAAAATTGCCAACAAGCAGCTCTGTCCCTACTTTCAGGGCTTGGCCAACACTTTCCCTTCAAATCTTGGCCAGCACTTTTCCTTCTGGCCTTGGCCAACGCTTTCCCTTCAAATCTTTGCCAACAATCTCCCTTCAGGCCTTGGCCAACGCTTTCAATTCAGGCCTTGGCCAACACTTTCCCTTCAGGTCGTGGCCAACACTTTTCCTTTAAGGCCTTGGAAAACACTTTCCCATCGGGTCTTCGCCAACACTTTCCCTTCAGGTCTTGGCCGACACTTTCTCTTCAGATCTTGGCCAACACTTTCCCTTCAGGCCTTGGCCAAAACTCTCCCTTCAGGCCATGGCCAACACTTTCCCTTCAGGTCTTGGCCAACACTTTCCCTTCAGATCATGGCCAACACTTTTCCTTCAGGCCTTGGCCAACACTTTCCTTTCAGGTCTTCGCCAACACTCCCTTCAGGTCTTAATCAACACTTTCCCTTCAGGCCTTGGCCAACACTTTCCCTTTAAGTCTTGGTCAAAACTTTCCCTTCAAATCTTGGTCAACGCTTTCCCTTCAGGCCTTTGCGACACTTTCCCTTCAGATCTTGGCCAACATTTTCCCTTCAGGTCTTGGCCAACATTTTCCTTTCAGGTCTTGGTCAACACTTTCCCTTCAGGTCTTGGCCAACATTTTCCATTCAGGCCTTGGCCAACACTTTCCCTTTAGGCCTTTGCCAACACTTTCCTTTCAGATCTTGGCCAACACTCTCCCTTCAGGCGTTTGCCAAAACTCTCCCTTTAGGTCTTGGCCAACACTTTCCCTTAAGGCCTTGGCCAACACTCTCCCTTCAGGTCTTGGCCAACACTTTCCCTTCAGATCTTGGCCAACACTCTCACTTCAGCCGTTTGCCAACACTTTCCCTTCAAGCCTTGGCCAACACTTTCCTTTCAAGCCTTGGCTAACACTTTCCCCTCAGGTCTTGGCCAACACTTTCCCTTCAAATCTTGGTCAACACTTTCCCCTTAGGTCTGGGCTAACACTTTCCCTTCAGGTCTTGGCCAACACTTTCCCTTCAGATCATGGCTAACACTTTTCCTTCATGCCTTGGCCAACACTTTCCCTCTAGATCTTCGTCAACACTCTCCCTTCAGGTCTTAATCAACACTTTCCCTTCAGGCCTTGGCCAACACTTTCCCTTCAGGTCTTGGTCAAAACTTTCCCTTCAAATCTTGGTCAACGCTTTCCTTTTAGGTCTTTGCGACACTTTTCCTTCAGATCTTGGCCAACATTTTCCCTTCAGGTCTTGGCCAACACTTTCCTTTCAGGTCTTGGTCAACACTTTCCCTTCAGGTCTTGGCCAACATTTCCATTCAGGCCTTGGCATTTGCCAACACTTTCCTTTCAGATCTTGGCCAACACTCTCCCTTCAGGCGTTTGCAACACTCTCCCTTTAGATCTTGGCCAACACTTTCCCTTCAGGCCTTGGCCAACACTCTCCCTTCAGGTCTTGGCCAACACTTTCCCTTCAAATCTTGGCCAACACTCTCCCTTCTGGCGTTTGCCAACGCTTTCCCTTCAGGCCTTGGCCAACACTTTCCCTTAAGATTTTGGCCAACACTTTCCTTTCAAGCCTTGGCTAACACTTTTCCCTTAGGTCTTGGCCAACACTTTCCCTTCAAATCTTGGTCAACACTTTCCCCTTAGGTCTGGGCCAACACTTTCCCTTCAGATCTTGGCCAACTTTCCTTTTAGGTCTTGGCAAACACTTTCCCTTCAGGCCTTGGCCAACACTCTCCCTTTAGGTCTTGGCCAACACTCTCCCTTCAGATCTCGGCCAACATTTTCCTGCCTCGCCTTGGCCGCAACGTTCCCTCCTGGCCTTGGCCAACCTTTCCCATGTAACGCGGTCCTGTCCTCAGCTTTCTAAACTGGACACCACCAGTGCTCCCCGTTAAGTGAGCACCCCCACACCCGTGGACGACCCACATCATCCTTACCCCTGACATTCACGGAGCGTCTGGTACCAGGTCTTAGGACGGTGGTAGTGGACCCCCCCACCCCGCCCAATGCCATGTGGGTGCCTCCTCATCCTAACATCGTCCGACTATCCTTCCTCATCCCTACCACTATCCCCACGACGTTCCTGCTATCCCATCCCGGCACCACCCACAGACACACTCACACACACAGTCCCACTAGCATCGACAGACACGTTCAGGGGAACGTGCGGGTCCTCGATCATATATCCCTCTTACGTGCAGGCGTTCAGGCTTCGTCCGCAACGCCGCGTTGAAATTACCGGTTTACATACCCCCCCTCCTCACGCCCTCTGAATTCCATTCTTGTGGGTTCAGGAAGTCAGCAGAATACATCAGCCGGCAACTTGTTGACATTGTAATGTGTCAATGAACAGCCAGATGAATATAACCAGAACTGCAGATTCTGGGGACTAATTAAGAGTCACAAGGACTTTAATGTTACTGGTCGTCAACAGCTGATCATACTGTACGGTAAAGACTGCACCGTATTTACAAAATACTCCCTCCTAGTGTCCCATGAGCCTACGATACGCACTCTCTGATGTCGCAAGTTTAAACGACAAACTCCCTCTCTCAAGCGCTGCTAGTCTAATAAACAGCAATGTCCTCAATGCTGTAAATCATGAGTTGAAGGTCAGAAGACACCCTGCTTGCTGTGAATGACAACAGTGTGGTCGTCCCGAGCGATGACGCGGCAAAGCCCTTGAACTGAATTTACAGGCTATGGGGAGAGGAGGGGAGGGGAGGGGGGGAGGAGGGGGGAAGTAAAAGGGGGAGAGAGGAATAGAAGGGGGGGAGGGGGAGCCTAAAACGCCATTACGTCCCATCGCACGAGGTAAAAAAAGAAAAAAATTCTACGAAGCGTTCAATACCTTTTATTTTTCTTTTATCAAGAATAACATTTACGTTGTCAGTGTAAATAATGAAATCTATGGAGAAGGTGTATCCCCTTTGGCAGATCCTAAATGATGTATTAAAAATTCGAGGAAGCCTTTTTCCCAAGGGATTATAATAAGCCTATTATTGACATACCTCCAAACATATAAAAATAATAATAATAATAATAATAATAATAATAATAATAATAATAATAAATAATAATAATAACTATATAACTAATAATAATAATAATAATAATAATAATAACTATATAATTGATAATAATAATAATAATAATAATAATAATAATAATAATAATAATGATAATAATAATAATAATAAACACAGAGACAAGACGGAACCCATCTACCTTACTGTCTCGAAAATGATCTCCCGATATTTATCTGAATTATCAAATGCTTTCTTCGTCCCTTCCAACCCTTTGATCAAAGCCAAAGCCAGGCCATCGTAACCAAGGATCGACGCGTCGTACAGAGGGGTAGCAGCAGCGTCGTGATCAAGATTATTCTGATGCGTGACTGAGACGTGTTGCCTGAACCAACGCACGGGTAGACTTAACCTACAAGCCTGCCAGGCCGCACAGAGCCCATGCCTAAAAAAAAAAAAGACTGTAAAAACAACAAAAAGGGACCACAATTGTATACGAACCCTGACCTGTCCAGACGACCGACTTCCTAACCAATGGCCGCGTTCCTTAAGATTCTGACTGGCGTCCGACCAACACCTTTCCTCATCTCGAGAGGAAAATTATAGGAATAATTTTTTTTTTCTTTTTACTTCTCAATTTATTGCACTTTTCAGCACTGCAATGTGAAACATAATTAACAAATCCATTCTGAACAATACATAAAACTTTTGCTTGAACAGATGTGATAACACGCTCAAAACAAAAGCAAAAAAAGGCATCAAATCCAACTTGTATCTTAAGGTGCTGCATCGCACACACAAGCAGATCTGTCCCCTAGGAAGGCTGGAGCACACAATGAAACATTCATGTCCAAGAAACACACAAAATTAACTTCGACACTTTCGCAAGTGCAGCAGTGGTACTTGTTTAACAACACACCTCCCAACCCCTTTACTGCTAGGCTTGTATAACGGTAGTTCACTTTCACGTTTTTGAGATACGTACTTCAGCAGTCTCCTGGAGCACTGCATCATCTACATAATCTCTTAGAACACAGCAGAATACCAATACACTCCGGACTGCTATACCATGTCACTCTCTCCTGGAAGAGTAGCCTTGCCAACTTTACGTACCCTACTGCATAGCACCACACAAAAAAGGTCTCACAATAAAATAGCGGTTCCCGTTCGGAGGCACGCGAACCATTAACGGTTCAAGAGTCGTCCAGACGGTTCGATTCAGGTATATAACTAACGTAAACCTTGGAGAAAAACTGCGAGCTTCACAATGCTCAGAGAACGATGTCCACCGTACGTGTGACGTATCATGGGGTTAATACACCAGCTGGAAACATTTTTTATCATTCTGCAAGGACTACAAACACTTTCTACTCGTTACCTTGTGTGCTGGCCGGTGTTTATGCAAGTTTGTTGGGAGAGTGTGGATATGCAAGTGTGAGGGCGAATGTAATCACGCAGCTGTATGTGCGAGTATGCGGGAGTGTGTATACGAGTGCTCTTTGTTTTTTTGAACTTGAATGTCTGCATATATATATATATATATATATATATATATATATATATATATATATATATATATATATGAACTTTGTTTCATAATATATATGCTCATTTACAAACTACCTCCCGCTGGTTTACACATCCAGGTTACCCAACAACACCCTCATCTTATGCCACTCCTATCACATCTTTAATTACGTTACATGACTCAAAATAACTATAATAAAAAAGAAATCTCTGGGCAGCGCGGGGCAACTGCTCAAGCAATCGCTGGCAACCCCAGGGACCCATGATGGCAAATGTAAACATGGGAGAGCGACTCGCGCATCACTCAGATTCAGGAGCCGGTGTCGATCGGACGACTTCTAATTCCTCTGCAGTAATCAGCAACTTCCTGTCTTCCTTTCCAAAATGCCGAACTGTCCTAAATGCGAGAAGCCTGTGTACTTTGGTGAGTTGTGTCAATTGTGTTCTGTATTAACTTCCATTGCCATACGATGCTGTATTTTGACAGTTCAAACTTTGCTGCAAGGATGAGAAAATGATAGCATTAAGTTCTCGATGTAATAAGCCGTTTTCGGAGCATTACAGTACACTACGATATTTATTGCTATATAGCTGACGATATGTATAACAATATGACCGAAAGCGAGTCAATATATAACATATCTGTATATATGAGTAGTAAAGTTGCGTGTGTTTAGGTGTTCAGGTGTTATTAGTACTTCCCTGTTGACACCTGCCTTGCGGGTGCTTCTTGAAGAACAGATCCCATACGTCGCAGAAATATTTACGTACGTAGAGTGCCGAGCTCTTGATCTTTAATTGCGTCTTTCCTGACCTTTGAGCGTCTGTTATCATACTGGAGGGTCGTATATCCGTGCTTTGGTTATCATACTCATACTCAAGGGTCGTATATCCATGCATTGGTTATATACTAAAGGGTCTTATAATCCTTGCTTAACGGTTAATTATAACTCATGTCAAGTTGAAAAAAATTATTATTATTATTATTATTATTATTATTATACAACTTCAGGACCCATTTTCGGGGACCCCAGCAGTTTCAGGACTGCACTATAATCAGCAGCAGGTAAATGATCGACTCCTTTGAAAGATCCTTTACGCGAATGTACTCTTTTTCGTCCACGAAAAATGATACAGCCTCGCCAAAGGTGAATTTTCACTCGAGGTGTAACCGCCATGCAAGCGGAATCCGGTAACACCAGTATGTATTTATCGTAAAATGTTACCGGCCTCCGCCTTCTTGTGGTTAAACCGCTGGTGAAAATTCACCTTCGGTGAGGTTGTATCGTCTGATGAAATGGAGTACATTCTCCTCGTATAAGTTCTCACTATAGAGGAATTCATCACTTTCCAGCTACTGGAAGTAGTGCAGCCCTGGTGACAAGGGGCCCTGGGGCACTTATGTATAT
>JAYMFT010380327.1:0-20628 GCA_038088735.1 Panulirus argus
TGGGGGGATGGGTCTTTCTTCGTCTGTTTCCTGGCGCTACCTCGCTGATGTGGGAAACAGCAATCAAGTATAATAAAATATAAATATATACATATATGCAAGAGGAAGGTGCAAAGGTTGAAAAATAGGGCAAATGAGAGTTAGGGTGAAAGAGTATCTTTAAACTTTAAGGACAACAAAAAGATGTTTTGGAAGGAGTTAAATAATGTGTTTAAGATAAGAAAACAAATGTGAACATCAGTGAAGGGGGGAAGTGATAACAGGTAGTGATGGAGTGAGGAGGAAATGGAGTTAGTATTTTGTTGAATGTGTTCGATGATAGAGTGACAGATGTAAGATGTATTGGTCGGGGTGGTGTGCAAAGTGAGAGAGCCAGAGAGAGTGGTTTGGTTGAGAGAGACGTGGTGAAAGCCTTCTCACACACATTCATTACAGCAAACACGTGATCCCACATCCTCTAACAATTCTGAAACCACACTATACCTCCCAAATTTGATGCTCTGTACATGCCCTTACCCTCTCAATCACTGCTCTCCTATACAACTTGCCAGGTATATTCAACAAACTTATACTTCTGTAGTTTGACACTCACCTTTATCCCTCATGTCTTTATACAGTGGCACTCTACATGTATTCCACCAACCCTCAGACACCTAACTATGATCCATACATAGTGGAAATCCTAATTAATTAATCAACAACACAGCATCCCCTTTCTTAAGAAATTCAACTGCAGTACCAAATTTCATCAACATAAAGCTTTCACTATCTTTTCTTTCTTCACCTACCACTCTATCTTTTCTTTCTTCACCTACCACTCTCCTTGACTCACTTCACATACAAACCCTACCCATGCACCTTACATCTGCCTCCTTATCATCAAACACATTCTGCAGTCTTTCAAAATACTCACTCCATCTTCTCACTTCATCACCACCTGTAACCACTTCATCATTTGCCCCCTTGACCAATGTTCCAATTTGTTTTCTTCTTTTTCTTCTTATTCTTCTTTTTTCCCCACTCTATTATCATCCTTGCAAAACACATTTTTATTCTCTCTGAAGTTTACTGATACACGCTCACCCTAACACTCATTTGCCTTACTTTCCAACCAATGCACCTTCCTCTTTACCTCCAGCTGCTTTCTCTTATAAATCTCCCATATGAAGAGAGGTCTGTAGGGCCTGGTTGGGTATAATGGGTTCTGATTTCGGTGCATCACACTTGACAGCTATAGAGTGGATGGGAGTGAATGAGGGCATTTCTTTGTTCCTGGTGCCATCTCAATAATGCAGAAAATGGCAAACGTATGAAAAAATATCCTTATCATTAATATTTTCTTTTCTTTTTCCTTCATACATGTTTGCCATTTCCCACATTAGCGAGGTATCAGTTACAGAGGTATAAGTTGTAGGTGTACCTGGTAAATTGTATGAAAGAGTGATGATTTGAGAAAGTGGTGGCAAGCAAAGAGTTCAAGACTGGGGAAGAACGATGTGGTTTCTAGAGTGGTAGAGTATGTATGGATCATGTGTTTGCTATGAACAGAGTATCAAATACACAGAAAAACAAAAGGATCTGTATGTTGCATTTATGGATGGAGAGAAAGATGCTATGAAGGTTTGGGGGCTGAACAATAAACAAGGATATGAGGTGTGCATGGCATACAGCATATTGTTGCAATGTGGTTTATAGGGTACAATATGATATCACTGGCCTGAACCAGGGCATAAAAAGCAGTTGGTGAAACCACAGAAAGGTCTATGGGGTCTTGTTGTTGATAGGGAGCTCTGGTTTTGGTGCATTATACAAGACAACTAGAGGGAGGATGTGAGCAAATCAGGCTATTTCTTTGTCTGCTCCTGGTGCTACCTCACTGATTCTGAAAATGGCAAATGTGTGTGTTTTCTTTTTAAGACATGATTATCATTATTACTGTCACCATCATTATTACTATTATCATCAGAATTCATATGCCAAAAATGATAACTATCTAATAAATACCTTTAGCCAATATACACTATCATGGGTTTGAAAATCCCATGTAAAGCATAAATATGTCATGAAAAACATGGTATTTCAGAATGGTGTCTCAAGGCTGCATGTTGATGATAACACCAGAGGGGGTATGAAATCAATAATCAGAGAAAATTCAATATATTTACAAATATGCTTATAAGGTTCATCAGAAATATAAACATGATCAAATGAGACAGTTGCAGAAGTTACCCACCTTTTGCATCTATATCCTAAATTAATTTTGGTAATGCCAATATTACACTGCCTAGCTCCAGTATGATGCTGCTCATCATTATTCTTTTTCTTACTAAAGTTAACACAATGTTCAACACGGGAATTATCACATCTTTTCTAATTTCTAAGTTCCTAAAGTTCTTCCTCGTTATCTCTTATGTTTGCTTTGAACAGCATTCAGATATAGCTCTTGATCCACAAAGATACTGGATTTGCTACAAAATTTAGAAATATTAGTATCTACTGCAGTTTCAATATAGAGATGATTCTCATGTTTAATGAATTCATGTGGCAAACAAACAATAGTACAAAATCTTTCACCTTGTGTTTCAAGGTGAAAAATACCTTCTGATGGAAATGTTTGGAAAAGATTCTACAGGGTACATCCTGCTTTGAATGCAAAATTCAGGTTAAATGAAGGCCACATGAAAATAATTGTCCATACTATCTCTTCATTAACAGATGTATGAAAAAACATGTCATACAAAACCTAGATGTTAATATCAACCTATTCTATCTAGTAGGTTATTGTTAACTATTCATAACTATATAGGGATGATCATATTCATACATGCATCTTTAGTGGGAACAGATTTTGCAGAACTAAGGTCCCCTGCTCTAGTTCAGCAGGCAAGCTATGGGCAGGAATACCATATGGGAGCAAAGCTTACTAAAGAGATGAGATCTTACCTGTTCTACCCAAATGGGGACATGATAGCAAGAAGAGAAAGAGAAGGCAAAAGAAGGGAAGGATTAGCTCTCTTAATAAGAGATAGCCATAAGTTCAGGAGAGTGGAAGATGGCCAATGCAGAGTAACTGAAGAGGAATAAAGTGCATGATAATGTTGACATCATATTATACTCTCAAGAACTTTATTGATCATAGACAAATATATAAAGACAACAATGAAAAGAAAATCATGATGGCACTTGTAGCAATAAAACATGCACCCTCTCAGCTATGGTAAAATATTGATAATGAAGGATTTCAATCACAAGGAGATAGACAAGGGCATGTTGGATTCTCATGGTGACACAAGTTTTCAGAGCCTATAGAGAATAATTTCCTATACCAGATTGCCAGTGAACACAACAGGATGAGAGATGCACCATCACTGCCTTTTTTTTTTTTTTTCTCTCTCTCTCTCTCCTTTCTTTCATACTTGACTGCAGTTTCCTGCATTAGTGAGGTAGCATCAGGAACGGATGAGGAAAGTCCGTATCCACTCACATCCATTCTCTAGATGTCATATGTAATGCACTGAAATCACAGCTCCCTATCCACAATCAGGCCCCATAGTCCTTTCCACGGTTTACCCCAAATGTTTCATATGACCTGTTTCATTCCACTGACAGCACATCAACCCCAGTATACCAAATCGTTCCAAGTCACTATCTGGTGCATGCCTTCCACCATCCTGCATGGTCAAACCCCGATTGCTCAAAACCTTTATCATTCCACCCTTCAATCTCCAATTTTGTCTCCTAATTCTCTGCTTAACTGTATCATCACATCTTCTAACAGTGATCATGTGAATATCATATATGATACACCAAATAGAAAAAGTTAACATATAGTGCCCTAGTTTGACTACATGATAAATGAGGATGTTAAAATAGTTATAATCATGGAAACTATAGAAACCTTAACAGTTTCTATGATAACAGAGACTGGGTAAAAGTAGTCAAAAGGAACATTGGGTAGGAGCCTCTGCAAACTGCTCTAGACATGCCCTCTGCCAGTGGCCTGTTAAGGATGAGGCACTAAAAGCTAAGAAGCAGCACTGAAGTTCACTGTAGCCGGGGCCATCCCCTTGAGGGAGTTCCAGTTGGGAACAGGCATTAGATACATAGATATAGATAGGGAAATGAGTTCAGGGGCCATGAGCCAAGTCAGGGTGGTGAAAATTCTGTGAAATTTATAATATATGGGAAAAAATACTGAGGGAAGGGTAAGACAGGGAAGAATGGTCTTATAAAATATGTCAAAAAGCAAATGAATTTTGAGATGTACAGTCACAAAGATATTAGCAGCACTCAAGCCATTCAGCATTTGCAAGGTATAAGTGAGCAAGAAATGAATTACAGAAATTAAAAAAAGGTACACAGAACCCTTGAAAAGAGTATTGTGGATAAGGCATGAAAAACCCTTAAAAAGAGTATTGTGGATAAGGCATGAAAAACCCAAAACTTTTCCATAATTTCATTAAGAGTTAATTGTCACTTCAAGAGCAGTTAATCAAGCTAAGGATTTGGAGGGAAGAATTGTAGTGGATGATGTAAGGATGAATGTGAAAATAAATAGCAAGTTACAAAGTATTTTCAAAGTGGACGACAGCCCCAGCACCAGTGAGATGGAATAGGGAGGAGGTTATATAATACAATGAGACATCTAGAAAAGACATTAAGAGAATACTAAAGGGTCTTGACTCATACAAGGCTTATGGTCCTCATGAAAATTCACCATATGTGCTGTAGATTTGTTCTGGAGATAGGACAGAAGATTATCTTACTGGGGGAGACCAGTGGACACACATCAGAGGAGCCTTCTTGAAATGGCTGGAGGTCACCAGTGAAGTACCACAGGGTTCTGTTCTGGGGCCATTACTCCTCTTGATATATGTGAATGACTTGCCACAAGGTACAGACTCTTACCTGATTATCTACAGACACTGCAAAGGTCATAAGGAAACTGAAGAGCAAGAAGGACTGCATCAGCTTATAAGACCTAAACAAACTCAAGTTGGTTTGATGCATGGTTGATGAAATTCAGCCTAATTAAATATACAGTAATGAGTATGGGACACTGAAAAGGGGCTTTAATATGAATAAAATCCAACAGAAAATAAGATTCAGGATTCTGTGGGAGAGAGACTTGGAGTCAACATTTTCCCTGATCTTTCACCAGAGTTCCATATTACATGATTAGGAAATGAAATAAACTATCTGCTGCCAATATTAGAATAGATTTCAAGAATATGCATAAAGAGATATTCAGCATGCTGTTCATATCCCACAAGGAACCAAAACTACAGTATACTTCTCAAATTTGGTCAACACACCTAAAGAAGCACAAAGAGCAAATAGAAAAGGTTCAGAAGAGGGTAAAAAGATGGTAAAATTAAGAACTGAGTTACAAGACAAGGAAAGAAGACTTAAATATGCCCACCTTGGTTGGGGAAAGAGTGAAGGGTGACCTGATTACAGTTTATAAGTCAGACTGTTTTCCACTCAACTCTGTCAAGTAAACATACAGAGCTAGAACAACCCCAAATCAGAGAGCAGACTCTATACAAGGACGAATCAATCCCTTGTATAAATGGAGCAACTGTTCAGAAGAGAAGTTTCATCATCTAAACAGAACACCCAGTTTCTCAAAGGCAGACTTAGCTATTCCTGTAATGTGGGGATCCCAAGAATGAGTGGATGTTACAGTAATACCAAGTATGTTCATTGAGTCAAGAGGTGGAATTACAGAACCGTCAAAGGAGAGAAGAAATCTGTGAGGAGTTTTCGATAGAGAGATGGGTAGAAAATGGGTCTTGGAGGCATTAAACTTAACAAAATATTGTCTACCCCACTGAGATATTCTGCCCAAGGCTGAGTTTATTGAGAAAGCTACGTCAAGACAAGATGCAGATCGAGTGAAAGAAGAGGGAGCAGAATTGAAGGATGTGGATTAGTCGTCAGCGTGCGAGTGCATTGCATTATTTGTTGTTAAGGAGAAGAAACCGTTAAAAAAAAGGAGAAAAAGTATTTGGTAAAGACAGAACCTTGAGGAACATCGCTGTTGATGGAGGCTGATCCATCAACAACCACAGAGATAGACCGGCGGGAAAGGAAGCTAGATATCAAAGAGCAAAGTGAGGAAGGGAAGCCAAAAGAAGGGGTCCTTAGAGATGAGACCTCGTTGCCACACTCTGTCAAAAGCCTTGGATATATCTAGAGCAACTACATATGACTCCAGAAACTCTTTTAGGGATGATGACCAGACATTAGTAAGATAGGAAAGAACATCACCAGTGGATCTTGCCTTATGGGAACCTTACCGGTGATCAGAGAGAAGACTGTGATTTTCGAGATGTTTAAGGATATTGGAGTTGAGGAGGGATTAAAAGACCATGTAGATGTCAAAGCACTAGGACGATAGTTAGAGAGGTCAGAACGGTCTCCTTCTAAGGGATGGGATGTATCAAAGCATGTTTCCAAGAAGGAAAAGTTTTGGTTTTAAACAGGGGCGGAATAGACGAGCAAGCACAGGTGCAAATTCAGGGGCACAATCTTTCAGTACACGAGAATGGATGCCATCAGGACCATAAGCCTTGCTTGTGTCCAGAAAAAGTAACGCTTCTCAGACTGTCCGAATAGAGATTAAGGGAAAAGGCATAGGATTAGTAAGAGGATCATCAGGCGATGAGGGAATGTTAGAGTCATCCAAGATGGACTTAAAGGAGAAGCGGGAACCAAAGAGAGTTGCTTTGTCAACGTGAGAGACAGCTATAGTACCGTCACGACAGAAAAATGAGGGAAAGGTAAAGCGACAGGAGTTGTTATAGATGCCCTTAACTAAAGACTAGAAAGACCTATCACTGGATGACGAGGAGAGGCTATCGCACTTCCTTTGAAAAAAGGAACGCTTCTTCTCACGGATTACGTGCTGGCAGCGTATGCGGGCAGCGATAAAAGTTGAATGGAGCCAGAGAAAGGAGAGTTCTTCCAAGCCCTATATGCCTGATCCCTTGTCTGAATGGCCTCAGAAACAACGGTTGAACCATGAATTGGAGTACGAAGTAGTCTTGGAGGAAGAGGGGATAAATGCGTCCATTCCCGCAAGAATAACCTCTGCTATGCGTTTGGTGGAGACAGAAGCATCACGACATAAGAAACAGTAATTTCCCCAAGGAAAGTCAGAAAAGAAAATAAGTAAGTTATTCCGTCAGCTTTGTTAAGGTGCCAGTATTTGCGCTTAGAAGAGGCTGCTAGAGGGGGTGGTGCCGTCAGAATGGATACATTTATCATGGCGTGATTAGATGACTCAACTGGGCTCGAGATTGTGTATTTACAGCGAGATGGACTAGAGGTGAAAAACAAATCCAGAATATTGGGAGAGTGGTTATAGCGGTCATGTATATGGGTAGGATGGGAGATGATTGTCTCTAAATCACTGAGATTGGAGAACGTGAAGGTTTCGATTCCTCCACTACCCGTATGGGAGGAATTCAAATATTCCTTATGGCGAACGTTGAAATCCTCGAGGTAGATGATCTCGGCTTGCGGGTGTAAGGATGTCACAGTCTCATGACTTCCCTTTCGTGAGTCCGCAACTCCCGGTTTGGATTCCCTGGGACAGGTCATGTTTAGACCACTGGCTCTAATACAGAAGAAATGGATATTTTTTAAGAAACTTTGGCAGTACCTCAGATTATCATAGATCGGAATGACCTTATCGCTTTCGATGGCTGACTTTGTCAATATATCATCTTCACCGGAACCATAGGAACAACGACCTGCTATATACGTGTAGTTTCTCTTGTAGATTTGGTTATCTTATCGTCCTCTCGCTTTTTCTGGAGCGAACAGAGGAGGTGGCTTTTACATTAGTGTTCTTGTCCTGGGTTTTGTCTGAATGGGTCTCACAGCGTCTGACAGGGGATTGTCAGGTGTCGCGGAACGTGGTTCAGTTATTCGCACCTTTGACGTTGCTGTCATAACTAAAACAAACATGGCTGTCGGGGTTAAAGCATATGATTAATTGGGTCTGAGGACCTTGTGAATCCCCTTAACCCTCTTCTTTGTCTCACCATATGAAATCGACCTTAATCATGAACTTCCTTTATGAATCTCCAGCACGGGGAACAATGACTGAGGCAACACTGGGTATTTAGATAAGCGGAACGTTGGTAGGTGACATAACCTTAGGAGGTACGAGAGAAAAAATAAAACTCCATTCACAGAGGGTTACTATAGTTTCTTATCTTTTTTTTTCTTTGCCACCTGAAATGGTTAAATCTCCTCACCTAGAGAGGAAACTTTTGCGAAATTTTAGTAATATCGTTCTTGATGATAGAGCACTGCATAGGTTTTGTCCTGCAGTGCAGCATTTTGCTAACGAGAGCCTTGAAAACGTTTAAATTCATCATCAATATATCCGAATGTTATCATTATTTATAGTGCTTCTCCTTAACAACTTATTATACAGCACTATATCTGTGGTTGTCTTACCACCATATTTGATATCCATCCGTCAGGGATACTGTTTCACCAGCGCACAAGATGTTCTCTAACCTGCGATCTCCTGTGACAACCTAGTCCACTTGTCAGTAAGGCTAATTCATCATGATGGACTAATTTCTTTCTTCAGACTGGGCATACGGAAATCTAACCACTGGACAAGACGTCCTCCCATCTGTGTGGCAGGTTTTATCTTCCACCACGCTACTTAACATCCTGTAATTCAGTCAGTGCAGCTGCCTCATCATCCCACACAGTGATCCGTGTGGCTGCCTTACCACCAACACGATATCCAGACGTAAGTGTGGTACCTTTTCAACATGTAAGTCCTCTCATGTTTATGTGTATTTCTTATGACCGTATATGAATATATATACTTATATACTTAAACCTACGCGACTGTTTCCTGACAGTTTGGCAACTTCACCACCTCTTGCGGGATCCAGTCTGTCAGTCTGGGTGTGTGGCTTCCACACAACCACGTGTGATACCCTGTCGTTAGTGAAGGTATGCATCCCTCACATTTCACATGACTCACTCTCATCAAGTGTGGGTGTGGCTGCCTCATCAGCGTAAACGAGATCCTTTTATCTGTCTATACTGTTGCCTCGTCTCCATGCACGAGATTCCCCCATCAAATTGCCTACCTCACCACCACCAAAAATGTTCTCCTGTCAACGTGGGCGCTCTTGGGTCTCATCACCGTAAGTAACTTGCCCATTCCAGTGTGGCTTCTTATCATCGCAAGCGATATCCTTTCGTCAATATGAGCATATGAAAACCTCACAACCGCACACGGTGTTTTTCCCTTGATACGTGCGAGTGGTTCATGTACCGTACAACAGCGTGTGATGTGCCCTGCTGGTGTGGCTGTCTCACCATCAGACGCAAAAGTTCTCCTGTAACGGCGGCTCTCACCATCATTTATCATTTTGTGATATCAATGTCGCTGACCCAGGAACTCATCCAAACTCGACCCCCTTACCCTACGCCGCAATGTTGGTTCACTTTCTCTCTTCTATATGTATTACTTTGGCTTTTGCTCCCGAGAGCTGGCTGCTTGTATGCCCCTAACATTAGCTAGACCACGGAATACTCGGCAAGCTGCTGCGTCACATGATTATTGCGTGGCCATCGGCGACTCAAGGGTGTGCCGTTTTGATAACTGCTTCTTTCCCTCTCATATCCTTCCCAATAACTATGACCTGGCTCATATCAAGAGACAGGTCTTTCGCTTTCTCAAAAATTCGTAAATACTTTCCCTGTCTTTTTCCCTTTTCTCAGTTCTCTCTATATTTCAATTAGGGCCCGGCCTTGATGTGGACTTTTGTGCGTGACTGGAGCCTTCAACATAAAAAAAAGAAAAATCTAATGAATCATTCAGCGTGGCGGTCAGCATCGTGGACGTCGTCCTGCATGGTTCGCTACCTTATCATCACAATAGCATCCTCCCAACACTGTGGTTGACTCTGCACCTTATATACAACGGCTTCCCGCCACTGTTGCGGTGTGATGCTGATTGCTGATTGTAACGTTTTCCCTAACAAAGTTGTTATGAAATTACCGGATATGACGTCCTCGCTTAAGGTTCCACCGGTGCTCAACGTTGTTCCGACTGTAACGGCATCTCACACGTTGTTCTCCCATCTAAGAGGACGAGTTGGTACTTCATTATCTTACAGCACATCCCATAGACAATATGGATATGGTGACGTACTTTTACGGCTTAGATAACGACTTTTGTTTCCTAGCTGACTTCCAAGAGGTTTTTGATGAAGATGAGATACCTTCATCAAAAATCTCTTGGAAGTCAGCCAAGTCTCATAGGAAACAGAGAATGTCTTAAAGAAAGAGTGAGAAAAAGAAATAATGGAAAACAAACTAGGGGTTTTTATATTTACTTAAAACTTGCCTTATATAAAGGGGAAAATTGTAGCCGCTAGGAAAAACATGAGAGGGTAAATAGTTTCTTATCTATAAATGGGAAAATTTTAGTCTCTAAGACAACATGAACGATTAAGCAGCCCCAGTGCTTAGCTGTGTAAAGAAAGAAGCAGACGTCATAATGACCAACCTATAAGATACCAACAGCCACACAGTAATCCTGTGACACAGTGGCTCACCGAGTACTGCAAACAGCAAGTACTAGGGAAAAGAAATTGAGATAATATTTATAGAAAAAGGAAAAGAACCAACAGCGAGGCATAGGGAAAATGGGTCAAGTTCCAAGGTTAGTTGTGAGTTGACATGCTCAAGAATGCTCTATATTTGCACAATGCAAGTATAGTGCTATTGTATAAAGGAAGGAGGGCTGTACGTAGGTGAGTATTCAGACTAAAGAGGTATAAATTTATTGAGCATATCTGATAATTTGTACGAGAGAGCGGTGAGTAAGAGGTAAATTGAATGTACAAAGCATCAGACTGGGAAGGAACATTGTGTTTGCAGGAGTGGTGGAGGATATGTGGAACAGGTGTTTGTTTTAAAGAATGTGTTTGAGAAACGTTTAAATAAACAGAAGGAAACTGTATGCGGCGTTTATGGATCTGGAAAAAGCTTATGATAGGGTTGACAGAGATGCTTTATGGAAAGTCTTACAAATATTAGGAGTGGGAGGAAAGCTGCTAGAAGCAGTGTTTTAAGCAAGAGTGTAGGGCGTATGTGCAAGTACGTAGGTGAAGAGGAGATTGAGTGGTTCCATGAGATGTGTCATCGTTAAGGGTGTGTGATGTGACCATAGCCTTTTTATTAAATAGAGATGGGGTAGTGAAGGAGATATGTGCAAGGGTTTTGGAGAGAGAAACGAATATGCAGTGTGTAGGGGGTAAGGGGGACTGGGAAGTTAGTCGGTTGTTGTTTGCTGATGACACAGCACTAACGGCAGATTCGAGTGAGAAACTGCAGATGTGACTGAGTTTGGAAGACAGTGTGTGAAAGGAGAAAGTTGAGAGTAAATATGAATAAATGCAAGATTACTAGGTTTAGCAGGGCACAGGAACAGGTTGGTTTGGATGTAAGTTTGAATGAGGAAAATTTGCAAGATGTGAATCGTGTTAGATACCTGGGAGTGTACAGGGCAGAGAATCGAAACATAGAAGGGGAAGTGAACCATAAGTTGGGTGAGGAGGTTATAGTTCTTGGACTATTGAAGCATGGGCGAAAAGAGAGGTCGCAATCTGAGAGGGCGGAAATAGGTATGTTGAAGATAGAATTAACCCAACGATGTTTTATGGATGCGATGCATAGGCTATACATGAGGATGTACGGAAGAGGGTGGATGTGCTAGAAATCATATGTATGAAGACAATATGTGGTGTGGTGTGATGTGATCGAGTAAGTAATAAAAGGGTAAGAAAAAGATGGAATAATTAGAGCTGAAGAGGATGTGATGAAATGGTTTGGGCCTGTGGAGGGAATGGATGAAGAGAGATTGACAAAGAGGATATATACTTCAGAAGTGGAGGGGAGAAGGAGAAGGGGGAGGCCAAATTGGAGGTGAAAGAATGGAGTGAAAAAGATTTTACTGGTCGGGCCCTGAACATGCAAGAGGGTGGAAGGCGTGCACGGGATAGAGTGAACTGGAACGATGTGGTATCCAGGGGGCAACATGCAATTAGATTACTGAAACGGAGCATATGAAGCAGCCGGGGGAAACCAAGGAGAGGTCTGTGGGACCCTGTTGTAGATAGGGGGATGTGGTTTCGGTGTATTTATTTGTCACAGTATAAGATTTTATCGAATTGGGATTTGCCGCATAGATTTTCATAACTGTGTCCTTTTATAGGATCTGGGCCACAACGGGATGCTTCACTTGTTTATAGAGGTTTTCAATTCTTTACAGGTCTTTCCAATATCTTAATTTCTGCCGAGGTGTGTACGTTTGTGTAGCCGCTCCTTTTAACATTGAAGCTTATTCTTGTAGTGTATCTTTGTTCATAAAGGGACTCAAACTATGAATCAATACCTAATGTTTTGTAACAAGAAAAAGAAATCTACAATAGTAAATCCAAATGCTCCCGGCCACTTAAATCACTCGACCATTGCAGATGGCCTCCACCTGTAGGAACACTCTCTCCCACACCACCATACTGTTGAGCCAGCGCTAGTTAGACAAATATCGCCACTCAAAGCACCTCGCTGCCTACGGATCCATCATCAACTGTAGTACCACCAACTCAGCTCTGCAGACTTAGTTCCAGCACTTCACCAGTTCCGAATCTGGAACCAATTGTCGCAAAACAATTACGTATAAGGCACCACTATTTCTCAAACCACCATGGAATGAAACATCATCGCCATTAACAGCATTATATATGCAAAACCAGCAACAGCTGAAGCACCTCAGCATGTATGAAGCCATCACCAGATGCAACAGCACCCACACCCGCCATCTATTGTGGAACCAACACCAGTTGAGGCAATACCACGACAAAACTCACCACGATACTAGCAGTTCCAGCCAGCACTAATTATACAAAAAAGCCAAATAATTGCCTAACTTCCACCATACGCAGCAATAGCACCATCTACAACGCTTTAGTATCTTTTGGACTATTGCTTTCACCTACAACATCCCAACTCTTGCAGAACCCGAATTTGCTGTGGGAACATCTTTACCGGCACAGCAGTTGCTCACAACATCCACCTCCTCGTATAACCAACGCAGCCATAGCAAGACTACTACATATAGCGTATGCCATATACAGACCCAGTACCTGCCGCAGTCGTAGAGCCATCTATAATACTCCACCACTTGCAAAACCAGCAAAGGCCGCAAAAACAACACCACTCCTACAGCATTCAACCACCTGGAAAACCTCCGCCAGTTGAAAGCAGCATTATCACTTACAGCATTATATCAACTTAGGAACCATCATCAGCTGCAGTAACACCACCAAATGTAACATCCCACCACTTATGTGATCAGCATCAGCTGCAGCGACACCACTATCAATATGCCACTACACACGTGATCAGCTTCAGCTGCATTTGCACGACAACAGCATCCCACCACCAGCGGAACAACCATAACCAACACTTACCACATGCAGAAAAAGCAGCAGTTGTATCCTAATAACCTTCGGTACCAGCGGAAGCAACACAACCACGTACAGAACCCTTTCATATACTCAACAAGCACCAGCCACAGCAATACCACTACCTCTACCTATAGACTCTCACCGCCTGGGCGACTAGCGTCGTCTACAACAACACCACAACGTCGTCCTATCATATCTGAAAAAAAAGTAATGACTGCGGCTGCTTCCTGTGACCTGCAACGCAACGCAAACATTCTTTAGAACACCTCATTCCTTACGCACCTGTTAGGAACTGTAGCAACGCCACCCTTTACATCATCCCGCTGTTTCACGGTCTACAAAGCCAGCAACAATTGCAGGATCACTTTTACATACAGTGTCTTTATGAATTTTGAATAAGACAAGAAAATGTTTGACATTACTGAGAGTTGGAAACGTTATCAAATAAGTAACTACCATCAAATAACTCTAAACCCAAGGCCAAGCTATCTTTCAGTAATACTTCATTCACTGACCTATATCTCGTTGGCAAGCCCACTGGGAATTTATTCTAGTGATGTCGTCTGAATTACCTGATAAGTTTTCATTGCTTTACTTTCAGACATTCTAACAAAACAAATATGAAACCTTAAAGTAGCAAGCCTAGTTTAATAGTTGGCAACTACTTAACCAAGATCTTGTTCGTGTTCTCAGACAACCCTTCAAGTGTTGTTCTAGCTGAACACTTAAGTATTCAAGCTTTTCATCTGATTCTTACCGACCACATCAATGAATTCATCACCCGAGAGGCTACTGGATATTGCTGACATAAATCTGACAAACATGTAAGCAAATCTGGTTGGGACTTGTAATCTTCCGCCGTCACAAATTACAGGACGACATTTCAGTTCTATCAAAACGAAGTTTTTCCACAGAACCTTAATCAAGATAATTTCCTGGCGACTGACACTCTCCCAAGAAACGGAAGGTGGTCATTTCCGGGGACGAGATTGCATGGTGACGATCAGCTAAAGTGAGTTCTTGATTTATAACCGGCTATGTTGCTGTCGTCCAACGATGTGCCAGTGGTCACTGTGTCATCAGGACCAGGAGCACGAAGCATTGGGGGAAAAGTTCTTAATGAAATGACTCAAAGATACGTTTGACAGACGAAAGTGAGGAAGGCCATTTGACAGAAAAGTTAGTTGAAATAAGCTTAATTCACCTTTACCATCTGTTGCCTTATTTGATGCCTTTACAAAATAAGCTGCGTGAATCATTATGAAGGTGTCCGGTTTTATGAGTTTATCCATCAATGAAATCATCAGATGTTTGTAAATAGGTCCATCATCTCGTTATATCTACTCTAAAGTTAATAATTTCTTTTCATTTTCTTAATTCCAGGGCTTGATTCATTATCATATCGGAAAAAGAATCTCTTCTTGCTCGACTCGATCTTTCTTTTTCCTCCTTACCCTAGAATTCTTCAGAATTTTTTTTACCTCTATCTCCCCATCCATCTTTCTTGGTTCCTCCCTTATTTATTCTTTCAACAAAGCAGCCCTCTGTCTTCAGAACCTGTTTCAGTATATTTCCCTCCTGCACTGTTTCCCTCTTCCCCTTGATATCAGATCCATATCTTCCCCTCGTCTTCCCTGCAACAATCTATTCCAGCCATGCATCTCTCCCCTCTGGTCACACTAATAAAGGGGAACTTGCAACAGTTCAGGGTCAATGGCACACTGACTCTTGAATTAGAGCCCATTTTTTCACCCTTTAATCTAAAGTTCAGTCCCACCATCGCTCTCCTCCGTCTCGCTTCACCACTGTCGGTCACTGGCTCCGTCTCCTCCGGCTCCTCCGTCCTTGATGCCCCTCTCGTTCCTTCCCTCAGTCAGTCCCTAATGTCCTGTCGTCACCCAGGCACCTTCCTCCCTCTGATCCCCTTTTACCTGGGAGACGAGAAAACCTAATTTCACCAGATTTGATTTCATGGTAGGAGGAGGGAAGTCCGCGGCAAAAACGGACAGCACAGATATAGAAGAGGTAGAATGAGAAGGGACAGAGGTTAGATGAATAGTGTGTGTGTGTGTGTGTGTGTGTGTGTTTGTATACCACCTAACCCTCTACTTACTTTCCCATGAAGAGATCATATCAAGAGTCATGTAACTATAAGATAAACTTTCATTGCAGATCCCAGCACTCTCGTGTTGATCCAGTACTTGGAGAATAAGAAAATAAGTAGGCAAGAAGACGAAAAATTGAATATACAGGACGACTGATCTACAATCTGGACCAAATACACGGGGGAAAGTAATTTCGTGTTCACAGTAAGGCGGTAGCGGTAATAGCATTGACCTGAATGGCTGGGCTAATACCAGGTAATGTCTCTTCCAACTAGCAAGACTTGAATGGTAGAATTGATTCCAGGAAATGACTCTGCTAACAATGCTCACTAGCCTTTCAGAGTAACACAGGACTAATCAACTTCACAATGCCCATAAGACATCAACAGCTCAGTATTTTATACCTTGTTTGATAAAATTTTCCTTTGAGCAGGTCGTGTTTTATGCATAATGGCTTTCATAACCTCGATTTACTTCACTGTAAGGTACAGGAGAGCGCGGGCAAGCTGAGGAAGACTGCCTTTTGAGAGTTGGTGTAAATATGTCGGACGTAGATGAATGTTGTGTAAAGAAGAGCGTTGGGAGAAGGAAGTGATTGAGGCAGGATTACAGGTGGAAATAAATGGGTTAAAAGTGAGTGTTAGAATAATGTGTTGGTAGAGGAAAGTAGATTAGGATCGGATTCGAGTGGAGACAAGTGATTGTACGTTTAATGGTGCTGAAAAAGAAGCGTGTAGGGAAGTTGGGTAAGAGGTATTGTGGTGGTGTTGCCAAGAGTTAGTGGAGACAAGTAATTGAAGCAAGGAGGATTTTGAGCAAGGGTAAGTGTGGCTGAAATATTTGAGTCTGGGACAACTGTGTGAGAAGAGAAGCTGTGTTGGGACGAGTCCTCTTCATTGAATGTATACGTAGATAACAGGAGACCTGAAGGTCCATGACGAAGTTATCTGCTTGAGGGCAATAGTAGTCTCCCAGGGTTATGATTGTAATTGTGGTTGAGACAGGAAATGAAAGTAGATTGCACATCATACTTCACACCCATCGGCACACCAAGCGGCAAGAAGAAGGACAGATAGAACACCGTAAGTATGGAGAGAGTATACCGCCACAGAATTTTTATTCATTTTTACAATGTGTGAGCGGGAGAAGTTCTCTCTGACTGCAACAGTCTTCTCTGGGAAGGAGGTTCATATATGAAAAATAGGGAAAAAAATTATTGAATTTTAAATGGATCTAACTGATCTTCCATTCTGAAATGGTTGTATTTATTCATCATGGATATAATTGAATTATTTGTCTATCGTTGATGGAAAGGCATTGATAGTTTGCACTAACAACATCTGGTGGTAATTCATTCCACCTTTTCTGCAGCTTTACAGTTGAAAACAGTTTATGGCCACATTGCTCTTACATCCTCCTTTACATCTCAAACTTTTACTTTTTCTCTTTAAATCTCTATCTAAAGTGAAGAAATCTGCGCATATTGTGTTGTCAAAATTTCGTATTAGATCTCTGAGTCTCTTTTCTTTATGAAAAAAGTAATTTCAAATTTCTGAATCTTCCTTCAACAAAATCAATTTTGTTGGTCTTTTCTGAATTCCTTCTAGTTTTTCTGATTATTGTAAGGAGTAAGCATTGTGTCCTTTGTTACATAGCTAACATTTCTAGTTTGATTCCAAGCCCTCTGGTAGCTTTATTATTTGCAGTTAGGCTTTTTTCGTATCAGATTTTTCTTTCTTTCACTTCTGGAAATGGTTTTACCGGGCATTTCATATTCATGATTTTTTTTTTTTTTGCGAAAATACATAACTTTCCATCTGTCTACTGTGAAGTTCTTTTGCTATATCTCAGTCACTATATCAGTTTGCCTAATCGCACTGAATCTTTAAGAAGTCTTCCTTTAACTGGGTTTCATTTCTTAGTCATTCGTCATCGTCAAATTTAGAAATATCAGTGGTTAGTCCTGTTCCTCCATCACTGGTGCAGATAATGAGAAGTATGGGTCCCAGGACTGAGCCCCTGTGGTGGTGCGCCACTCGTCACGTTGAGCCAGGTGCACACTTGACCATGTAATACAATATGCTCGATCCTGTTGCTGAGTCAGTCTGTTATCTACGCACATATTCGATAACTTCTGCATTTAGTCTTATTCGTACCTCATGTGAATTAATGCCGTCTTGTACATATTTTTTCGGGGATCTATATATTGCATCAAAATAGTTTTGAATATGTTATGTATGAGCCTGATTTATAATCTATCTTTTTTTTTTTTTTTTACTCAGGTTACATTTATCCTATCCTTTACGTAGAAGGTAATACCTCCACCTGCTTTGTGTAACCGACCTTTGCTAAATCAAATTCTAGTATCGCTAATTCTGATAACAAATGAATAATCTGTCTTGTCTATATACCTTTGAATCATTTTCAAGATACTTTTTTTCATTTTTTTCAAGAATCATATAATTGTAGCTCAAAATGTCTTAGTTTAACACTTTTAATTGATGTACAACATAATACTGGAGTGTAAGTGTATGTATCGCAAGTCTCTGAGGTCAGACCTCAGTTCTATGGTCTCCTTGGGTTGAACCAATCCCATCAGGTGTGGCGTAAACTGATATGTCCGAGAGCTGATTTCCTTCGTCTTCGTAAACACCTGCAAAGTCTAATCGTTTAAAATCCTACTTATGTGTGCTGCCCCATCCTATGCAAAAGCAATCCAACTTCAGCGAAAAGAAGAAAAAACGATCAGCAATAAACTTCTAATTTCTCAAAGACTTATGTAATCCACCTCTCATACCAACACATACCTTCAGTTCTGCCACAAATTCTTAAATTTCTACACAGAATTACAGATCCTGCGTCATACCAAGAAAGAGGTCCCACTAGTGCAAAAGTACAGGGAAAGGGGGAATAATCAGATGGGATTGGAAATGGATATGGTGGAGTGATACTGTAAGAGGGAGTGTGCCAGTGGCAGTGAGAAGGGTAAAAGTGAAGTTAAAGAATGTCGACCGTAGGTGAAGGGGCATAAACATGGGGCAAGTATGGAAAGTGGGGAGTGTCGAGGGTTGATTTGAAATGGCACGATACTGAGTGTATAGTTGGGGATGGGAAGGTTGTTTCTTAAAGAACAATCCCCTCTCCCAACACCCCCCAACACCCCAACACTCCTACCCCCAACCCCAAATTAAAGAGTTTGTGGGGAGTAATGGTGAGTGGATGAGTGTGAAATGGTAAATTGGGATGAGTCAGGTTATGGGGCGAGTGTGAAGGGGTAAATGGGGTTTTGGTGCTAGTGATGGGTAAGTGGAGATGGGGCTAGTGTGAGTGGGTAAGCTGGGGTAGGGTGTGTGTGAAGGGTGGGTAGAGATGGGGTGAAGGTGAGTGGGCAGGAGGGGATGGGACGAGTGTGATGAGGCAGCAGAGGATCGGGCGAGTGTAAGTAAAGGATATGGAGGCGGGACGTGTGTGGTGGAGGGAAGCAGAGGAGGAGAGTGTGAGGACGGATGGAGTGACGATTGCTGGAGAGGCGTGAGAGAAGGGTAGGTGTAGGTGAAATATCGAGTATGGACACCTGCGGAGCTCTAGCTGATTTCAGCTCCCTTTCCTCTCCTTAGTTCTCGCACCCGAGATGACCTTTGATTGTGGCACATTTTGCCCGTGTCATGTTGGTCGCTACTAACGAACGAATGAGTTGGAGGTGAATGTACTCGGAAATAGGAAGAAATCAGCAACTTTGGGTGAAGGGAAGTGAAAAAGAGGCGAATGTGGTTATGAACATGGGAGGAGACGTATACGGGTGAAAGAGAGAGAGAGAGGATGGCGAGAGTGGTGGTAGAAGGAAGTATGCAAGGAGTAAGCCTGTCGTCAGATGGAATTGGGATTCAATTCAATTTGGGTGGAGGGCAGTAGAATAAAGGTAACAAGAAGTACAAGCGGATGATGAAGCGATAGTTTTCCACGCTTCAGCAGGTGGGTGTGGAGTGTTGCCGGGTAGTGAGGAGCATAGGTGGTGAAAGTGGGATAAGAGGTGTAAATCAGTGCAATGTAGGCAGGAGTGCGGTGGGGCAAGAGCGACCTAAGGCTCCGGCGGTGGGGACAAATGGAATGGTGGAATGATTGATTGGATATAGAAGAAGTTATTGGGATGGTCGCTAGAGATGATAAGATGTTGGGAAGTTGGAATAGACGAAGGCAGGGAATTAGACGTCGTGATGGTGGGAGTAAGTGGTTTATGGAGAGTGAGATGAGAGAAGTGGTAATGCAGGAGTGAGGTACAGAGAAGACGTGAAGGATGAATATGATGGGAGTAAATAGTGTGCGGAGGATGTGTAGCAATGGTGCGAAGGAAGATGGGCGTATATGGAGAAGGAGCGTGATGAAAGATCATTGGAATGAGGAACGGTGAAGGGAGACTGGGATGATAGACGTGATGAAAAGAATCTGAGCTGGGAGAGTGCAGCATAAGTGGTAGCGGATGGATTCTGGCTGTTACCCATGAGTGAGTTTTGTCGCAGTTCCCTGTCCCTGTCCACACTCAGTGTCACGTGACCAATACAGACAGGCCTGTTGGTCAAGGGACCAGAACTGCTGAAATTATGCCTCTCAAGAGAAAAGATTGGTTTCCATCTCCACAGAAAAATAATATATGAATGTCAGGGACACAAATCCTCTACTCCATCTGATGGATGTTTTACTAGTTTTGCTTGCCATGCTGCTACACGAGACCTTTTATCCCGAATATGGATTCAGTTCTTTAACAAATGTTATGGCAAAGCTCAGCTTAGATTATCATTGACGTATCAGTAGAAAAGAAAAAAAAAACTGTCATTACAATGCCACTTCCATTCATAGGTTAAAATTTTGACGCACGTATGACTTTATATATATATATATATATATATATATATATATATATATATATTTCTTTTTTTTTTTGTTTTTTTTTTCCATACATGTTCGCCTCTTCCCGCATTTGCGAGGTAGCGTAAAGAACAGAG
>JAYMFT010380338.1:0-20626 GCA_038088735.1 Panulirus argus
AAGTGAGGATTTTCCCCCTAAGGCTCAGTCCTCTGTTCTTAACGCTACCTCGCTAATGCGGGAAAAGGCAAATATGTATGAAAAAAAAATATATATATATATATATTTTTATTTATGTAACTCCCTCCCTCAAAATACTCTCCTCTGCAGTGCAACTTATACACACAGCAACGCTAGACTGAATCTCAGGGAGGATTGAATGACTACTATATACTGTTTTAAAACTGCTCAATAGCTGTAATATGGTGACAAGAAACAGTTACTTGGAAAACGATCTTACACTTCAAGCAAGGAGAAGGAGGTGCCATTGACAGTGGTGGTGGTAAAGGGGCTGCTTTTTCTGTAGATGACTAACTAAGTGGCCTTAATTGATTAAGACTTTTGTACAACTGAATGATAACTTTGCACTGTTATTTACTGTTTGAAGCTACATAGTAATTGTAGTGTTGCACTGATATAACATTCATAGAATTATTGGTTTCATGGTGTTTTGCTAGCAGACTAAGTGCCAATATACAGGGGACTTTGGGGATGGGTTTCTGGTAAAATTACATTTCTTTATTATGTTCCATCAGTGTACTTGCTAATCATTCCATATTGTTTACATTGTTTAGTGAGTTGTAATGAGGGGGGATTCTCTTTCTAGACAGTGTGCAAGTGGAAGTTATTGGCCTTAAGGTGACTATCTGGTATCATTCAGTGACTTCTGTGCACTGTTACAGTACTCTTTACTTCATGAACTGTGAAATGGTAATGGTGAAACATCTGGGGGGGGGATCATGGCAAAAGGCTTGGAGAAGGTGGTGTGTCTGATGTAAATATTCTTGTTATATTTTTGCTAGCAGACTAAGTTTCAGTATCCAGAGGACTTTTGAGGATGAGTTTCTGGTAAAATATACTGTGTATCACAGTTTTTGAGGATGTGTTTCTGAGAAGATATACTGTATGTTTCACTGCAATGTTCCAGCAGTGCATTTGTTGATAATTATTTTGATGGTGACATTGTCAAGGTTTACAATGTCTGTTATAACTACAGTGTTGGATTGACTGGGAAAAGGGCACACGTGTTAAGTGCTAATGATGGCAGAGGTACAAAGAGCAATAAACCAATCCCCTTAGAGTTGATGTCAAAATTGTTGGTGAAAACCCAATATTTCAAAAGCTTAAGACTTTTGTATGTACACAATGGTAACATTTTTGATATAAAGGGCAAAATAAAAGCCAGAGATTAGGTTTGAACTCCTTTAAGTCCTATTAAAGTGATATCAGAGCTAGTAATGATGAAAAATTAAAACACTGAGTCACACCATGCACACATGTCCATTGGTATAAAAAGGTGAGAGAAATTAGCACTGATGCCAAAGAACAACTGATGAAATGATGTAAGGTGCACATTTCTCATTCATATAGTTATGAAAGTGATTTAATAAGGCAATTAATAGTGGTAAGCATAAAAACAGTGTTATATCAAAAGGTACTGGACTTGGAGATGCCAGTGAATGGACTCGAGTTATTGTGAATAGATCGAAAAAGACAGAATAAATGCTTGATAACTGAAGGAAATGATAAAAACACAAATGTTGAATTTTTTGGTAAGAAACAAAGTGTGAATAAGGAACAAGTGATAAAAGTTGAAAAGTTGGGCACTTTATTTGATAACACTAGATTCAGCTAACATGAGACATGCATAATACAGGAAAGGCAACATTCCCAGATAATACTAAATTTACTCTCCTGAAAGCTTGCAAAATAAAATACTTTTAAATTGCACATTCTTCTTTGATGCAGATAATGCATGACAGCAAACCTGTCTGATTTATAATCAATGAGAATGAACATATACTCTATGGGTATTTGATTTTCTCAATTGTATTTTACCACTTTTCATTGTAAAAAAAGCTTGGTGCATTGAGGAATATATGGAAACAAAGATCACAGTCTTAAAGGGCAAAGATGGGTATGTCTGACGATATATAGTCCCCCTAGATCTTGTATGATTGCAAGGTTTAGGTCTTAGATAAAAATGTATAGAGAAGAGAGTAGATGAGCTAAAGGTAAAAAGTTTGAGAACAAAGTGGTGTGAGGAGGGGTGATTAAATAAGAAGTGATATGGTAAGAGAGAAGTGTGTTAAAGAGAAGTATGCATAAGAGAGCTGAAGAAGGCATGCTAAAATGGCTTGGACATACTGAGTGGATGACCTAAAGGGTGTACATGTCAAAAGTGAAGGGAACAAGGAAAAGTAGAAAATCAAGGAAAAGGTAGAAGGATGGAGTGAAAGATGCACTAACTGTTGGGGGCCTGAACATTCAGGAGGATGCGAGGCATGCAAGGGAAAGAATGAATTGGAGTGCTTTGATATATAGGGGATGACATGCTGTCAGTGGGCTAAACCAGGGCATATGAAGCAGTCAGGGAAAAGGTCTTTGGGGCTTGGTTATGGATATGTGGCTCTCGTTTTGGTTTAGTTTACATGACAGCTAGAGTGGCTGTGAGTGAATGAAGCCATTTCCTCATCTGTTTCTGGTTCAATCTTGCTAATGTGAGAAATGGTGAACACTTATGAAAAAAATCTCATAACTGTATTGTATTTAATTTCACTGATAAAATTGGAATTGTTAATAGTCAGTTTAGAAAGGATGGAAAGCCTTCCATGTTCTTAATTGAGATGATTATGAAAAATAACTGTATCACTAAATGAAAGAAGCAATGGAAACATGTCATTTGATATAAACAGAAGATAGAATATAACATGAATGCTAAGAAACTAGATGTAGTGATGGTATATACACAATTTTCACTGATACAATCACTAAAGTGATCTTGAAGGTAAAATGCAAGGGAAAAGCTTAAAAAAGTGTTATATCAGAGAGAATTGGCCTGTTTGATGCCACTGACTGGACGTGGGTTATTTTGAATGGATCAGAGGCAATGGAGTGTTGTTTTGCCATCAATACACCCAAAATGAAGGAACTGAGGATACAATAAGCTCGACTGCTCATAGTCTGAGGTGCTTAGGGTATCACTGCTTAGCTTACTACAGCATGGCACTGCATACACATTATTGATAATGTAGTATATAGTAGGTTAAGATTAGTACAAGGAGTGTAGCCTGCCCAAAGCATGTTGCAGCTTACCACTTCTGATTGGTAAATGTTTTCATATTTTGATTGAACAGTTGTATCTTTAAAATGTAAGGATTTCAATCCACAGAAATATTACTGACATACAAGTTGACCCCTGTTTTTATTTCTTACAGCAGATTATTCTTAAAAACCTGTTTGTTACACAAGTATCTATGGTATTTCATTCTCCATCTCCAGGTCCCTCATAAAGTCATACAACCATTCTGTCAGAAAACACATCATTGCCCCTCTCATGTATACAAACACCCACTGTCTTGGATGGCAAACCTCCTGCTTCACCCCTAAAGTAGTGCCACTACTGTGTTTTTCAAAGTCCCAGCACATGTCTGGCTGCTGCTTCCCACAATTTCTGTGTGTATTAGACTTGCCACTTTAAGATTAACCATTATGATACCTCTTTCTTCCCTTGAACAGCTAAGCTGTAGGATTCTCTTCCTACCATCATTCTTGCCTCTTATAACCTTTCTACCATCACGAGTCAGGTCTACAGACATACAAAGTCCTGAATAATTTTTACATTTTTTCTTTTTTTTTTAACTCAAGTTGGCCTTTGGTTTGGGCCTGTTTTGTTCTTTTTTTTTTTTTTTTTTTTTTTTTTTTTTTTTTTTTTTTTTTTTTTTCGTTGCTGCAGGGAGGGACCTCTAGTGGCCTCTCTTCAACCCACACACTACAACACCCCAGTGCGCGCAGTGGTGACCTGTAGTGACCTCCCATTATCCGACGGGTGTGACCTCCTGGAGAATGCACCTCTCTTCGTGCCCCGTTTTCTCTTGCTATATTACTTACTGATTACAAATCATGATCCGAGCGTAATCATGACCTCAGAGAATAAACGATTAACATTCATATCTCCTTATGAGTCATCATGAGTAAGTAGCTGGTCTCCGTACCTCATCTAGGAGTAGATACCATTCATATTTTCTCCCCTCCCACTACTAGTCTTTCCATTGAAGGTTTCGAGCCGGTATCATTTACAGGAAGAGCTCCATTGCCTTGCATGGTCGAGTATTTTGCTGTGGCTCGAGAGAGGAGGTGCGTTGTAAGGCGAGGTTATTAGCTTAATGGTGGTGGTGGTGGGCGATGGGTGCACGGAGTGCGTCCGTGGAGAAACCATGAGAGTGCGTTGCTAGGGGTTCTCCGTCATGCCTGCTTCTCCAGGTGGTGTCAAGTCGCCTCAAGAGTCAGCAGTGTGCGGTGTGTACTCCACCCGCACTGACGCTCCCCAAGGACACGCATCTCTCATTGATTCCATGCTTTTTCTCTTCCCCCCTCCCCCCCACCCACCCTTCCCCTTCCCTTCTGAAGCCGTGTTCTCCACCTTCACTGACTTCATCCTCCTCCTCCTCCTCCTCCTCCTCCCATGGCCAGACGGCAAGGTTCCTTAACCGTCAGTAACGCTCCTCCCCATGGGGCAAGGTTCACTACCCTCAGTAACTTGTCCTTCCCATGGGACAAGGTTCCCTACCTCATGAACTTTCTTACCCAACCAGGAAGGTTCTCTACCCACAGTAACTTTTCTCCCCATGGGGCAAGGTTCTCTACCCTCAGTAACTTTCCTTCCCATGGGTTAAGGTTCTCTACCTTCAGTAACATATCCCTCCACCTCTCAGGTGAGAGGTTCTCTCCCCCTTCACTAAGTCAGACATTTCTACCCTGCCCACCAGGTTTCTTCTCCAGAGTCTAGAGGATCTGGACTGCTCCCTACGGAAGCTCAACTCCCGTCTCTTCGTCATACGGGGCCAGCCAGCACATGTCCTGCCAGAGCTCTTCAGAGTAAGTATATATCCAGTGTTTTATCCATGTGTGTGGGCGTGTGAATGTAAGTTTGAACTCTTGATTTCAGATTTCAGAAGTTTAGAAAGAGAAATGGGAACCAGACATTTGCCCTTTTACGCAGATAAAAAGGAACCAGACATTGGGCCTTTTACTTAGGGAAGAGGGGTACCAGACACTGGGGCCTTTGATCAGTCGAACTAGTGAAGTCTTGCTAGTTGGGGCCAGCGTGAGAACGCCTCAGGGATTGTTGTGCCCTTATCGGACATATTACTGCATTCGGAAGGGGTGAGTTTGGGATGCACCAGGAGGAAGCTTGAAGTTGGGTCCCTCGCGTCCTTCGGGATGTCACTCAAGCAAAAGACACGACCGCTAGAAGTCAAGGGTAATTCTGAATGCACGTACTGTGGATGTGTCCTTTTAGGGATAGAAGTTCAGGTCCAACACAGACAGCATCAGTAATGAACGATCTCATCGGATCTGTTTCACCAAGCGAATCATTTTTGGTGGAGTAATCAGTGTTATGGAGAGGATTGGACACGTTACCGTCAATATTCATCCGACGTTAAAGACACATTGTGTGTTACGTCCGTCCGTGATTCTTACCTTCCTAAGACATAGTTGAAATAAAACTTGAGGAAAGGTATTGATACAGAGATCGATATTGTTTGGTTCTCTCTGTTAATAGTGATGTGTAACATGTGATTTATAGTGGTGTGGTGTGTTATGTGTGTGTGTGGTAATCTGATAGCGTGATATGGTGTGTGGTGGTGACGGTGAGGGTTTTGGAATGGTTAAGGTTTATCATGATAGCCGGCCTGCGGGCACTCTTGGCTACAATACACAAGGGTGGCCAGGGTAAATATAGCAGCTGTTGAGAGGCGGCAGGAGATGTACTTAACCTGACACGTCACCCCCCTCACACTGGTTCATTCTGGCGTTGGGGGTGGATGTGATGTGACGCGGGTGGCAGTGTGGGCGGTGTGAAACGGGTGGCATTGAGGGTGGTGTGAGACGGGTGGCATTGAGGGTGGTGTGAGACGGGTGGCATTGTGGATGGCGTGAGAAGGGTGGCAATGTGGATGGTGTGAGACGGGCGGCAGTGTGGATGGCGTGAAACGGTTGGCAGTTTGGGTGGTGTGAGATGGGTGGCATTGAGAGTGGTGTGAGATGAGTGGCAGTGCGGTTTGTATGAGACGGGTAGCGATGTGGGTGGTATAAAACGGGTGGCAGTGTGGGTGGCGTGAGACAGATGACAATGGGTAATGTGAGATGGGTGGCAGTGTGAATGGTGTGAGAAGTGTGGCAGTATGGGAGGTGTGAGACGGGTAACAGTGTTGGTGGTGAGATGGGTGGCATGAAACGGGTGGCAGTGTGAGTCTGGTGGCAGTATGGGTGATATTGGTGTGGGAGATGGTGATCTAGGGGGCTGGCAGTACCAGTGGTGGTTATGGGGATGGATGGTGTGGTGTGGAAGGTGATTCAGTTTGCCAGCTAAGCATGTTACTCTTCGCTGTGGTTTATATTGGTTTAGTGGGTTGGGGTGTAGTGTGGGTTGTCATAGTGGGTCTGAAGTGCTGGTGTTGTGGGTTGTGATGGTGGGGTCGAATTGCTGGTGTTGTGAGTTGTGATGTTTGGGTTGAAGTGCTGGTTGTGTGGGTTGTGATGATGTGGTCGAAGAGCTGGATGAGGTGATGTGAAGTAAGCCAGCCAGGTGTGTCACACCTCACACCCGTTCTTGCAGGTGTAGTGGTAATGATGGTGTGGGTGTGGGAGGTGATGGTTGTAATGAGTGATAATTTAGGGTGTAGATGGGAGCGGTTTGAGTGTTGGTGATGGTGTGTGTGTGTGTGTGTGTGTGCAGGGGGTGTAGTTGGTAATAGTGTGGGAGGTGTTGGATGATTCTTATGGTGTGGTGGTAAGGAGGGAGACGATGGTAATGTGGAGGTTGTAAGTGGTGGTAATGGTGATCTAGGTGGTGGTGGAGGTGACATGGGTGGTGATAGTGGTGGTTGCTTTGTGGAAAGTGGTGATCATTGGGGAGGGGGTGTTGTGCAAGTGAGCAATAAGTAATTCCATCAACAGGAAACTGGATCAGAGAAGAGTTAGAAACTCTTTGAGAGAATACTGTCATAGAGTAACAAGAGTCGTGGGCATATGGAACGAGTTGAATGACATAATGAACACATGAAGCAGATAAGAGTCGAACATTCCTAGGGAAGTCTTCAACCCCATATCCTGGGCTGGGCCTAGGCTGTTGGATTGGGTCGTTGGTGGACCAATCTGTCAGAAGCCGCAGCCCTCAGACTTGCACAGCACACACAGTCTGGCTGATTTGGTAAACTTTATAGGTACTTGTCCAGTGCATCCTAAACATTCTCTACTGTGCATTCCATCCTATTTCTGGTGGTAGCTGGCATGGTGTTGAAGAGTCTTGGGCTCGGATGTTTAAGCTGTTTTCTGTTTTTGTGCATATCACACCTTTGGATTTCAGAGGTAGTATTCATATTTCCCTCACATGGTAAATACCATACCAGAAATAGAATTTCCCTTGAAATTATTATCATTATTTTTATAATCCTGCTTTTTCATTTTTCACAAGCTTTCCATCAGCTCATCCATACCGTACTCAATTGGCCCAGGAAAGGATAAAGATCTACTGTTTGGCAAGTCTTCATTACATAATTCCAAGCAGATAGAGAGACCAGAGGGGAACAACAGGACACAAAGCATTTTTCTCCTGTCAGCAGAACAGACCACAAGAGATTATCAGTTACATTGTTGGGTGGCAGCTGGTATAGTTACATGTTAAGACTTCAAGATGACTTCCTTTTTGGAAGTTTAGAAGAAAGGTTGTCCTGTTTGTTTGCATGGGTGTCAGTAATAACCAGTTGGCATGAACATCAGACTGTTATTATGAGCATCAAACACCAAAATGCAACTAGAGCTCGCAGATTATCATAATCATCCAGTGTGTGTGTGTTTTGTAAAGCTCTGCCTTATGTGCAAAACACATAAACTTGAAACATCACACAGTTAGAAATGTGCTGTAGTATTTTCATTATGGAACCCCACGTTGCCGTACTGTATACAGTACCATACTAAAATTACATTGTGAAATAAATTAAATTGCAAAGTTTAAATGTTACAGAAAACACACCACTACTAAAACCACACATGTACTGCAGAATATTAGTGAAGCCTCTGTGGTAGACACTGGTACTATAGGACGGTACTGACAGTGTTGTGTGGTGGACAAGGGTACTGCAGGATGCTGCTGACAGTGTTGTGTGGTAGACACTGGTACTGAAGGATATTGCTGACAGTGAATGTGTAGTACACAGGTACTTCAGAAACCTGCTGATGCCATAGTAGACAAAGGTACTGCAGGATGCTGCTGATGCCACTTTGGTAGACATGGGTACTGCAGGATGCTGCTGATGCCAATATGGTAGACATAGGTATTGCAGGATGCTGCTGATACCATTGTGGTAGACATGAGTACTGTAGGACACTGCTGTACCACGATGGTAGACATGGGTACTGCAGGACGCTGCTGATGCCACATTGGTAAACACAGTAAACACAGGTATTGTAGGACACTGCTGATGCCACAGTGGTAGAAGCAGGTATTACAGGATTCTGTTGATGCTATTTTGGTAGACACAGGCACTGCAGGTTGTTGGTGAGGCCACTGTAGTAGACAGAGGCACTGCAGGATGCTGCTAATGCCACTTAGACAGCTGCTGCAGGATTCTGCTGATACCACAGTGGCAGACACATTTATTGTACACAGCTGCTGATGCCTTTTTGGTAGTAACAGGTGCTGCACACAGCTGTTAATGCCAGTGCTGTAGACACAGGTACAGCAGGATGCTGCTCAGGCTAGTGTGGTAGACACAGGTATTGATGATGATGATGATGATGATGATGATGATGTGGTAGACTCAGATATTGAAGGTTGCTGTTGATACCACTGTGTTATACTGCAGGATTCTGCTGATGCCTTTGTAGTCGGTACAGGTACTGCATGCTGCTGTTGTTGCCACTGTGGTAGATGCAGGTACAGCATAATGCTGCTTATACCACTGTAGCAGGCACACATAGTGCAGGATGCTTTTGAGACCACTGTGGTAGACACAGCTGCTGCAGAGTGCTGCTGAGGCCACTGTGGTAGTCACAGGGACTACAGGATGCTGCTAAGGTCACTTTGGTGGATACAGGTGATACCAAGGCAAGTCTGTTAGAGACAGGTACATCACCATGGTGCTGATGTTAGTGTGGTAAACACAGGTACTTCATGATGCTATTGATGTTATTGTGAAAGACATGGGTACTGCAGGGTGCAATTGATACCACTGTGGCAGACATACATAGTATGGAATGCTTTTGAGATCAGTGTGGTAAACACAGGTAATTCAGGATGCTGCTAATGCCACTCTGGTAGACACAAGATTCTGCTGATGCCACTGTAGTAAACACAGGTTCTTCATGTTGCTGTTGATACCACTGTGGTAGACACTGGTGGTGCAATTTGCTACTAATACCACTGTGGTAGATACAGGTAGTGTAGGATGTTACTGATGCCACTTTGGTAGACAACAGGTACTGCTGGACACTGCTGATGCTGCTATGGTAGACATGGTTACTATAGGACGCTGCTGATACCATTGTGGTAGATACAGGTAGTGTAGGATGCTGCTGATGCCACAATGATAGACAACTGGTTACTGCAGGATGCTGCTTTGTTGCTACAGTGGTAGATGCACATATTGTAGAGCCTGCTTTATGCCACTGAGGTTATACTGATTCTGCAGAATGCTGCTAAGGCGACTGTGGTGTACACAGGTTCTGCAGGATACTGCTGATGCCACTATGGTAGACATAGGTATTGCAAGGTGCTACTGATGCCACAGTAATGTACACAGGTATGCAGGATTCTGTTGATGTAACTGTGGTAGACACAGGGACTGCAGAATGCAGCTGATGTGACTGTGGTAGACATGGGTACTGTAGGATGCTGCTGATTCCACTGTGATAGATGTAGGTACTATAGGATGCTGGTGATCTTGCTCATGGTAGACACAGGTGCTGTATGTTGTTACTGATGACACTTTGGTAGACATGGGTGCTGCTGATGTAACTATGGTAGACATATGTATTGTAGGATATTGTTGATGCTGCTTTCGCAACTTTGCTAGACACAGGTCCTGTAGGATACTGCAGGTGCCACTATAGAAGACACAGTTTGTGCAGGATACTGCTGTAGCAACTTTGGCAGAGACACAGGTAATGCAAGATGCCAATTTAGTCGACACAGGTACTCCACGATGCTGCTAATGCCATTGCAGTTGACATAGATACTGCAAGATGCTGCTGACACCGCTGTGGCAGACTCGGGTACTGCAGGATGCTGATAATGCCACTGCGGTAGACACATGTACTGCAGGATGCTGCTGGTGCAATTATGTTAGACACAGTTATTGCAGGGATGCTGTTGAGGCAACTGTGGTAAACAAAAGTATTGTAGGGTGCTACTGAGGCCAGCAGGATAGACATAGGTACTGCAGGACACTGCTGATGCCATTGCGGTGGGAACAGGTACTGCATGATGCTGCTAATACCATTGTGGCAGACATAGGTACTGCAGTATGCTGCTAAGACCATTGAGGTAAACACAGGTACTGCAGGATATTGTTAATACCATTGTAGTAAACGCAGGTATTCCTGGATACTACTGTGGTAGACATAGGTACTGTAGAATGTTGCTGATGCCACTGTGGTAGACATAGACACTTTAGGATACTGCTGATGGTAGTGTGGTAGACATTGATACTGTAGCATGCTGCTGATGCCATTGTTGTTGATAGGCACTACATGATGCTGGTAAAGCCACTGTGGTAGACATAGGTACTGCAGGATGCTGCTGGTGGCAGTGTGGTAGACAGCTACAGGAGGATGATGCTAATTTTACTATAACAGACAGGTACTGTAGGATGCTGCTGATGCCACTGTGGTAGAAACAGATACTGCAGGACATTACACATGGCACTATGGTGGACACAGATATTGCTTAATGCTTCTGATGCCACTCTGATGAACACTTGTACTGTATGAGGCTGGTAATCCCACTGTGGAAGACACAGGTACTGCACGCTGTTGCTGTTGCCACTGTGTTAGACATGGGTACTACAGGATACTGCTAATGCCACTGTGGTACACACGGATAATGCAGGATTCTTCTAATACCACTTTGATAGACACAGATACTGCAGGATGCTGTTGATGCCACTGATATACACAGGTATTGCAGGATTCTGATGATGCCACTGTGGTAGACACAAGTACTGTAGGACGTTGCTGATTCCACTGTGGTTGAGAGAAGTACTGCGGGATGCTGCTAATATCACTGTGGTAGACAGAGGTACTGCAGGATGCTGCTGTGGCCACTTTGGTTGGCATAGATACTGCAGGATACTCTTGAGGCCACTTTGACAGACACAGGTCTTGCAGGATACTGCTAATGTTACTGTGGTAGACACAGGTACTGCCGAATTCTGTTGATGCTGTGGTGACACAGGTAATGCAGGTTGCTGCTGAGGCCACTCAGGTACACACAGTTACTGTGGGGTGCTACTGATGCCATTGTGGTAGATTTAGGTACTGCAGAATGCTGCTGATGTCCTTTGGTAGATACAGGTATTGCAGAATGCTGATGGTGCTACTGCGGTAGGCACAGATACTGCAGGATGATACTGATGCCACTGTGGGATACAGGTAATGTAGGATGCTGCTGATGCCACTGTGGTAGTCACGGGTAATGCAAGTTGCTGCTGATGCTACTGCTGTAGACACAGGTATTGCAGGGTGTTGGTTATGCCACTATGTTAGACACGGATAATGCAAGATACTGCTGTTGCCACTGTAGTAGACAAAGGTGTAGGATACTGCTGACACCACTGTGGTAAACACAGGTATTACAGGATGCTGCTGATGCCACTGTGGCAGACATAGGTCTTGCAGGATGCTGCTAATACCACTGTGGTAGACATAGATACTGCAAAATACTGCTTATTTCCCCTTGGTAGACACAGGTAATGTAGGATGCTGCCAATGCCAGTGTGGTAGACATGGGCACTGCAGGATGTTGCTGATACCACTTTGGTGGACACAGGTATTGCAGTGTTTTGATAATGCCATTTGGTAGGCCCAGGTACTGTAGGATGCATCTGATGCCACTGTGGTAGACAAATGTACTGCATGATGCTGCTAATGCCATAGTGGTAAACAAAGGCACTGCAGGATGCTACTTATGCCACTGAGATAGACATGGACATTGCAGGATTCTGCTTAAGTCATTGTGTAGACACAAGCACTGCAAGTTGCTGCCAATGTCAGCAAATGGTGCTAATGGCACTGTGGTATGCACAGGTAGTGCAGGATCCTGCTGGTGCCATTGCCGTAGACATGGGTACTGCTGGATCTTACTTATACCATTGTGGTAGACTCAGGTATTGCAGGATGGATGCTGATGCCATTATGGTACACATGGGTAATGCAGGGTGCTGCTAATACCATTGTTGTAGACACAGGTACTGTAGGACAAAGCTAATGCCACTGTGCTAGACATGGTAAATATAAGTTTCTGCTTATGCCAATGTGGTTGACACAGGTACTGCAGGACACTACTGTAGCCACTGTGCTAGACATAGTTACTGCAGGATGCTGCTGATGCCATTGTGGTAGACATGGGTATTGCAGGATGCTGTTCAAGCCACTGAAATGGATACAGGTACTGCAGGATGCTGCTGATTCCACTTTAATAAACATGGATATTGCAGAATGCTGCTCAGGCCATTGTGGTAGACATGGGTACTGCAGGATGCTGCTGATGCCATTCTGGAAGACACAGGCACTGCAGACTGCTGCTAATCCACCTTTAGTAGACTCATGTACTGCAGGGTGCTTCTAATGCCATTCAGATAGACACAGGCAGACACAGGCACTGCAAGAGTCAGCTGATGTCACTGTTGTAGACACGGGAACTGCCAGATACTGCTGATGCCTCTTTGGTAGGCACAGGTACTGCAGGATGCTGCTGATACCAATGTGGTAGACTCAGGTAGTGCAGGATAATGCTAATACCACTGTGTTAGACACAGGCACTGCAGGATACTGTTGGTGCCAGTGTGGTGGACTAAGGTACTGCAGGATGCTGCTGAGACCACTGTGATAGCCACGGATATTGTAGTTGCTGGTGTCCACAGGTGCTGTAAGATGCCTTTGATGTCACTGTGGTAGACACAGGAACTGCAGAATTTTGGTAATACCACTGTGGTAGACACAGGTACTGCAGGATACTGCTGATGTCACTTTGGTAGACATGGGTAATGCAGGGTGCTGTTAATGCCATTGTTGTAGACACAGGTTCTGTAGGACAGTGCTAATGCCACTGTGCTAAACACAGTAAATGCAAGATTCTGCTTATGCCAATATGGTAGACACAGGTACTACAGGACATTGCTGTAGCCACTATGATAGACACAGGTACTGCAGGACGCTGCTGAGGCCATTCTTGAAGACACAGTTATTGCAGGGTGCTGTTGATGCCATTGTGGTAGACACAGATACTGCTAAATACTGCTGATACCACTGTGGTAGACATAGGCACAGCAGGATGCAGCTGTGGTAGACACAGGTACTTCAGGATGCTGCTGGTGCCACTGTGGTAGACATTGGTAAGGCAGAATGTTGCTGATGCTAGTGTGGTTGACACAGGTATTGCAGGATACAGCTGATTTGTTTGTGGTAGACGCAAATCCTGGAGGATGCTGCTGATGTCAAATTGGTCGACAGAAGTGCCATACTGCATGATTTGACTCACTGCAGTCTATGATGGAAGCAAGCATTGGAGGCTGCTGCTGATGCCCGTTAGGTAGACACCATTACTACATGGTGCTGTTGATGCCACTCTAGGGTTGACACAAGTACAGCATGATACTGCTAGTTTCTTGTGTTAAACACAAGTACTGTAAGGTGCTGCTGGTGCCCAGTGGTGGACACAAGTAATGCAGGATGCTGCAGCACATTGCTTGTAGCCATCTGAAACTCTAGGTTGCATAAATGAGAATTTAAGAAGGCTGTGGGAGAGTATTTACAGTATGTGCTGTACTTTGAGACTGCAGGCTGCAGCTACCAACAGCTGGTTAACAAATGATCCAATTCAACAGCTTAAACTGTGCCAAAGCTGTGGAGGGTATAAGACCTCCAAAGGCAGCACCAGTAAATGAGAGGAAAACTGATATAGAACAAATCTCAGTGTTTTAGGGAGCATTGCATGATGCTTTCTTCATGTTCTTTTGCTCTTTAACATTTTGGACATACTTCGTTTTCTTTGTAGTGATCTGATTATATATTTTATTATTTGATATCTTGAAAGTTTAAACCTCTTTGAAAGATTTATTTATTTCAGGAAAAGCACTACATAGTGCATCGTAGACATTCTCTCGTAATATGTCATTAAATCTTATTCCATCATAGTCATTCGCTTTTCATAAAGGTTATGTTTTGATAATACTTAAGACGTAGTAAAAGATCATACATTGATTGATTTAAAGAAATGATAGGACAGATCACAAATGATGTATAAAAGTGTCTCATTGGTATTGTACCTATTGGCCTATGTGTCACATCTATTTGAGCATGGTTGGTTTTACTTTGTGGTAACCCATTTACTATTTGAATTCTGTACTCACATGAATGATGTTTTTATTTCCAGGAATGGGGAACTACATGTTTGACTTTTGAAAAGGACCCCGAACCCTTTGGTAAGGTACGCGATGCTAACATTATAGCCATTGCCCGTGAGATGGGCATCAATGTTATTGTCAAGACATCTCATACACTCTACAAACCAGAGAAGTAAGTACTCTCCAAAATATCCTTGTATGTTATGGAAGTTATGCCATCATATGTATCTTTTATATTAAAACCATAGAAGAAAATATAATATTGTATATTGCTACAGTTTTATTTTAAGTTGACCTGAGAGAGCACAAATGTGTTTGTGTGTGTGTATGTGTGTGTGTGTTTTGTGTGTGTATATATATATATATATATATATATATATATATATATATTGTATGCTTATTTGAATCTTTTTGTGTTACTCTTTATGCTTTTGTTAGTTGTACATGCTTACCCTTATGAAATTGCTTATATTTTCCAGTTAAATCTATATTTAGTAAGCAGGTTTACCCCATTATTAGTTCACTCTAATTCCAAATTAAGGAAATTCACCTGATACTCAGTGCTTAAAGTGTGACTGCCATATTATGCATGTTTAACATCTTTGGTGATATTGTTTCCTCTTTATGTGTTTATTTGAATGGTGTGTTGGGTTTACTCTCAGATTTACACAGCCAGTTTATTATTATTTTTACTTCGGAAATTTTGCAGGTGTTACTGTACTCTGCCTGCCCGAGATTACACCATGAGTGAAAAATCACATTTGATGAGGATGTATCATTGGTAGTACAGTTTTGTCAAAGAACTTCTAACTCCAAAGGAGTCCACATTTCCATACTACTGGATGTATTGCTGCCTTTGGCTGAATGTGCCTTTAGATAGGTCCTTGGTAATTGATTCAGGGGTAATTATATATCAATGAAATTAATAAAATTTTGCATATGTATGGTTAAACATTCTGCATTTCAGAAGTAATTCTTCCCATTATTACAAAATGTGTGTAAGCTGTTCATCCAAGAGGATGTTTTGTCCAAGGGACTTGAAAGATATCCTAACTTTTACTTCTGTAAACAGTTCACCCATCGCATAACTTATGCATTTCAATCATTGTAGCCAAATCCCTGGACCTTTTGTGCACTCTCCATTCTCTTTACCTCACCATCTCCTAAATGAGTAGAGCTCCTGAAGAGATGGTACTTTTTACATCAAGATGAATCTAGTGGACATTGTCTCTCTCCTTCATATGTTATCAGATGGTTTTAGATAGTTGAGTGTATACTTGTTTCTTGCATATTACATAAGCATCAGTCTTAATTTGGGTAATTGTAATTTTACATTCTTTTCTTTCTAAGGTATTTGCACATTAATAGTGCAAACAGAATTTTTCTGCCTCATTATCAAACTCAGTGTAGAGTAGGTGTACTGTAATGGCATTTAGCTAGCAAGGTAAGACTTTGTGTATTTGTTTAAGACATATGTATACACTCTTCATTTGATTTGATGAAAGACTTAATAATCAAGATTTCAAAATGATTATTCATTGCTTTTATCTGTAAATGACCTGATGTGAAATCCTTGTAATTTTAAAAGATCTTAGATTCCCGGTTGCCTAAAATCAACAAACTATTTTTTCAGGTGAATTAGTTTGTTACATTTTATGCTTAGCCATAAGCACTTCTTTAGCATGCACTTTGAGTGCAGGTAGCAGCTAAATGTCTAGAGAATATAAGATCACCTTTTTCTCTTCAACTCATAGGATCATCGATAGAAATGGTGGCAAACCTCCCCTCACGTACAAAGCATTCCAAAATATCTTGATGAACATGGACCTGCCACCTCTTCCTCAAAGCACAATAAGTCTGGAGGATGTTGATGATAAGTACACTCCCATTTCTGATGACCATGATGAAAAATATGGGGTTCCCACTTTGGAAGAGCTAGGTGAGTGTCTTGCCTTATAGATGAAGCTATGATTATTATGATGCTTTATGACTACTTTTTATCAGTTCTATGTTTCATTTTTCCTGGAGAACTATTTGTTCTGAATGAATTGCGTACTATATTTGATGCATATCAGTATTTCTGTAAGTAAGGGCAGGTATTAACCACACCTTTTTGAGCTAAGACCCTTAGATAATGATCATACATGAAAAAAAAATATATATAGTATAATGTTTAAGTAATGAGTTAGTGCATAGTGCTCTCTGAAGGAGAATCTAGAGTTATGAAGAATGAGCTGTGTGAGTTTAGTGGTGATGAGAGGTATGTGTGACATGGAAAGATTGTATGTTTGCCTCACCCACAAGGATAATTAATATTCTTAATTCTTTCCTCTTTTGTTATTAGAAATACACTCTAGCAGTGTTTGCAACAAAAGGTAATGGTAAGCAGTGCAAGGCAACTGAGCTTAAAGAATTCTTAAAGATTTTTGCATGTTTTTTAAAAACAAATTTGCAGCATGTTGAGACTATTTTGAGCATCTATGTCTGAAGAGCTCATCAAAAATCTAATGGTCTATAGCATTTCATTGCTCATTTAATAGCCTTGTTGAATGCTGCAAAATAGAATTAATGATTTCTGTGTAACAAAAGATTGATTTAAGGGTTAAAGGTTCAAGGTGGAGTCAGGAAGGTTTAATTCATGTGATAATGGTGTGATGAGGTAATTTTATTTACTTTTTGAACTCAGAAGTGAAATGGAAGCCCATGTCATGGATGGGTTTCTATATTCTTGTCAGAATGAAGACAGAGGTTTTACCAGGCTCTGCAAGCTAGTGTTTGCACCTTTGGCAAGGTTGTATCATCATCATGGACAGAAAGGAATATAATTATATCAAGGACCTTCTAACTCCAAAGGGGTCCATCATTTCCATGCTTCCTTGAGGGGTGCAGCCTCAAAAGCTGCAGGAACCCTGAAAATTAGCCCTAAGGTTTTATAATTATGATTTTGGTGTTGATGTACTACCCTCATTATGTTGACATGCATATGTAAGTTACACTATGTTAAAATTTTGTATTTAGATTCTAGCTACAAGCATCCATGTTCTATGGAACTTTTTTGTAATTTTGGTAGATGTATATATAAATTTTTGATGCATGATTTTCCTCTTTTAGGTTTTGACACAGAGTCACTACAACAGACGGGTTGGAAGGGTGGTGAAAGCGAGGCATTAGCCCGATTAGAACATCACTTAGAACGAAAGGCATGGGTAGCATCTTTTGGTCGACCCAAGATGACCCCACAGTCCCTCTATCCATCTCGCACAGGGCTTTCTCCGTACCTTAGATTTGGCTGTCTCTCTTGTCGAAGATTTTTTGTGGAGCTCAATGATCTTTATAGGAAGGTATGTTTTAAGTGACAAATGTTTAAGCCACTTCATCAGTTCTTAATTAGTGGTTGGTGGGATTAAGGATGGCAGGCATCATTTTAGGTTATCCAGATTTTCTTTCTCCCATTCACATTAGTACAAATTACCTTGAAAATGAATCTGATGAGATCAAGCTTTCTTTATCATGTTTCTGTGGTGTTTTAAAAAATCTGCATTTAAATGAAGCCAGAATAAAAGAGCCACACTTGAAAGTTCATGCACAACTGTATGCATTGTCTCATAAAGAGCTTCAGGGAAAAGAGTCATAACTGGAAACTAAGCAAGGAAAGAGTAAAGATATGAAGAAGCACTTCTTCAGTAATGAGGAGGTGAATGAATGGAACAAGCTAAGTGTAAAAACTGCAGATGCAGACAGTATGAACAAAAAAAAAGCATTGATAATGTAGAAACTTTAAGTGTTGGTTACATTAGTGTGAAACTTACTCCTTGTACTGCACAAATGGGTTATTAAATACAATTTGTTCCTCCTTTTGGAAAAGAAAAAACTGGAGGGGAGGATTTCCAGCCCCCTGCTCCCTACCCTTTTAGTTACCTTCTACGACACCCAGGGAATATGGAGGTAGAATTCTTTCTCCCCTACCTCAGGGAACAAGGAGAAGTGGGAGACCAAATTGGAGGTGGAAGGATGGAGTGAAAGGGATTTTGAGTGGTCGGGGCCTGAACATGCAGAAGGGTGAAAGGCGTGCACTGAATAAAGTGAAATGGAACGATGTGGTATACCGGGGTTGCTGTGCTGTCAATGGACTGAACCAGGACATGTGAACTGTCTGGGGTAAACCGCGGAAAGGTCTGTGGGGCCTGGAGGTGGAAAGGGAGCTGTGGTTTCAATGCATTACACATGACTGCTAGAGACTGAGTGCGAGCCAATGTGGCCATTTCGTCTGTTTCCTGGCGCTAACTCGCCGGTGCGGGGGGGGTGGCGATGCTAATTCCTGTGGGGCAGGGTGGCATCAGGAGTAGATGGGGGCGAGCAAGTGTGAATATGTACATGTGTATATGCATGTGTATGTGTATGCATGTATGTATGTATAAGTTGCATGTATGTATATATATGTACTGTGCATATATGTGCATGTATGTATATATCTGTGTATGTGGGGGGATGGGTCTTTGTCAGTTTCCTGGCGCTACCTCACTGACGCGGGAAACAGCGATCAAGTATAATAAATGAATATATATATGTATATTACTGGATTCTGCCCACTTGTGGTTACAATCAGAGTAAAAAGTCACCATTAACATGGCTGTATTAACCTCAGTTGGCAAAAAGTTACAGTTTCCTCAAAGAACATTTTACTTCAAAGGAGTTTGTCTTCTCCCCGCAACTTCTAATAGTGTGGCCTTAGGCTGCAAGAGCCCCTGGGGTAATTATTAAATATATATATATATATATATATATATATATAAATAAAATGTATTTCTATTAGGTACAACACCAGTCTATACCCAGTGATCTCTGTAACACACAGAAATAAGCCAGAGAACAAGAGAGCTGTACCTCTTACTAATAACCTCTATACCACATTCCCAACGTGAAACAACTAAAATCGGAAACAATATATTTACAAAGCACTCCCCACCTCCCATCCCTAAAAATCATAAATGTACTGGTAAATATGAAGAGGAGTGAATACTATTTCATATCATAATGGTGGGATAAAATTCTTATGGTTGAAATGCCATTCAAATGGTGGATATGAGAAGTTCCATGCATTTCAAGCTGTGAATGTCATAGAATAACTAGTTATATCACAGCTTAGGATGATGACTGTGAAGCCTTGCCAGTATCCTAGACTAGGGGTTTACTGATGTGCGGTGAGAGTAATGACTCCTGATTCTTTTCAACTGTTTTGTGATTTATAAGTTCGTGTTTTAACTATGCAATTAAAGCAAAGCATTCATCTAAACTGGAGCTTAAAATATTCAACAAGACAAATGTCTCATGATTCTGAAACGTGAAATTTTTCTTGGGTGGGTGGGGGGATCTTTGTTTGGTAGTTTTCTAATATGAAGAGAATACTGCATTTGATACATAATCAAAATAAAGAAGTGGAAGCTAAGGCAAAGAGGCAAGTCTATATTTCCTTAAATAATGCTCACTTGTGAAAGTACAAGTTTTCACCAGCTATTTAAATATTACTGAGACTCACAGCTGTAATATCTCTTCAGCACCATATTTCTACCACCCACTCTTTAAAATTACCAACTATTAAATTATGATACTCAACATCTTAAAGGAAATGACTGTGGCTCACTGGGGCTTTAGAATGCCTACCTCAGGTTTGTAATTTCTCTTGGTTATATTACAATGTTTTATTCAGCTAATGATTCCGAGAGAATACGATAACTGTGCAAAAATATTTCTGATTCTGGAGGAAATAACATCAGAAGTTTTGTTAAATTCACTGCTAGTGGAAGGAAGTATTCGATCAATAAAATCCTGAGATTTCAGATTGGGCAGTATTCCATCTGTTAGATAAGTTCACAAAGTTAAGCATAATCTTGGTAGCAATGCACATGATCCCTTGAAAAAAAAAAAAAAAAAAAAAAAAAAAATATATATATATATATATA
>JAYMFT010380349.1:0-20626 GCA_038088735.1 Panulirus argus
GACAGTACCAGAGAGAGAGAGGCTGTTGAGACAGTACCAGAGAGAGAGAGGCTGTTGAGACAGTACCAGAGAGAGAGGCTGTTGAGACAGTACCAGAGAGAGAGGCTGTTGAGACAGTACCAGAGGAAACTGTTGAGACATTAACAGAGGAGACTGCTGAGACAGTACCAGAGGAGACTGTTGAGACAGGACCAGAGGAGACTGTTGAGACAGGACCAGAGGAGACCGTTGAGACAGTACCGGAGGAGACTGTTGAGACAGTACTAGAGGAGACTGTTGAGACAGCACCAGAGAGAGAGGCTGTTGAGATAGCACCAAAGAGAGAAAGTGTTGAGACAGCACCAGAGAGAGAAAGTGTAGAGACAGTACCAGAGAGGGAAAGTGTTGAGACAGTACAAGAGAGAGGCTGTTGAGACAGTACCAGAGAGAGGCAGTTGAGAGAGCACCAGAGAGAGGCTGTTGAGACAGTATCAGAGGAGACTGTTGCGACAGTACTAGAGTGTGTTGTGACAATGCCAGAGAGAGGCTGTTGAGACAGTACCAGAAAAAGGCTGTTGAGACAGTATCAGAGGAGACTGTTGCGACAGTACTAGAGAGTGTTGTGACAGTGCCAGAGAGAGGCTGTTGAGACAGTACCAGAGAGAGGTAGTTGAGAGAGCACCAAAGAGAGGCTGTCGAGACAGTACCAGAAAAAGGCTACTGAGACAATTCCAGAGAAAGACATTTGAGACAGTACCAGAGAGAGGCTGTTGAGACAATACCAGGAAAAGGCTGTTGAGACATACCTGCCGTGGCTCAGGTCCAGGTCAGTGGTGACCAGCATGCGCTCTCCCTGCTGTGAGAAGACCAAAGACTCTCCAGTGAGGACTCCGCAGAACCTGGACAGTTCTGCTCCGGACCATTTCTCAAACTGCTTGTTAGACAGTCCCTCTGGTGACCACCAACATAAACCTCGAGTCAACAAACACTTGTGCCACAATTCTGTGTCTTCTACTATTAATACATCAGTATGCAACACGTGGGACAACATGGACTTCAGAAAGATATTATAGGATCACGTGCAACAACATGGACTTCGGAGAATCATTATGAGATTACATGGGACAACATCGACTTAAGGAAGTCATTATGGGATCATGTGGGAAAACATGGTCATCGGGAAATCATTATGGGATCACATGGGAAAACGTGGACTTCAAAAAGTCATTATGGGATCACGTGTGACAACATGGACTCGCGGAGTCATTATGGGATCAAGTGGGACAACATGGTCATCGGGAAATCATTATGGGATCACGTGGGGAAACTGGGACTTCGGGAAGTCATTATGGGATCATATGGGACAACATGATCTTCGGGGAATCACTTTGGGGTCACGTGGGACAACATGGACTTTGAGAAGTCATTATGGGATCACGTGGGACAACAGGGTCTTCGGAAAGTCATTATGGGATCATGTGGGAGAACATGTTCTTCGGGGAATCATTATGGGATCACGTGGGTCAACATGGACTTCGCGAAGTCATTATGGGATCACGTGGGACAACATGGTAATCGGGGAATCATTATGGGATCACGTGGGGAACTGGGACTTCGGGAAGTCATTATGGGATCAAGTGGGACAATATGATCTTCGGGGAATCATAATGGGATCCCAAGCAACAACATGGGCTTCGGGGAATCATGTGGGATCACGTGGGACAATATGGACTTCGGGAATCATGTGGGATCACGTGGGACAATATGGATTTCGGGGAATCATGTGGGATCACGTGGGACAATATGGACTTCGGGGAATCAATATGGGATCACTTGGGACAACATGGTTTTCGGAAAGTCATTATGGGATTAAGTGCAACAACATGGAATTCGGGGAGTCATTATGGGATCGTTTGGGACAACATGGTATTCGGGGAAATCATTATGGGATCACGTAGGACAACATGGACATCGGTCAGTCATTATGGGATCACGTGGGACAACATGGGCTTCAGAAAGTCATTATGGGATCACGTGGGACAACATGGTCTTCGAGGAATCATTATGGGATCACATGGGACAACATGGAGTTCGTGAAGTCATTATGGGATCACGTGGGACAACATGATCTTCGTGGAGTTAGTATGGGATCACGTTGGACAATTTGGACTTCGGGGAATCATTATGGGATCACGTGGGACAACATGAACTCCATGAAGTCATTATGGGATAATGTGGGACAAAATGGACTTCGGAAAGCCATTATGGGATCACGTGGGACAACATAGACTTCGGGGGGTCTTTATCAGATCACGTGGGACAACATGGACTTCGATTGGTCATTATGGGATCACGTGGGACAAAATGGTGCGCGGGGAATCATTATGGGATCACACTGGACAACATGGACTTCAGGGAATCATTATTGGATCACGTGGGACAATATGAACTTCAGGAAGTCAGTAGGGATCACATGGGACAACATTGTCTTCAGAGATTCATTATGGGATCACGTGGCACAACATGGTCGTCGAGGAGTCATTATATGATCACATGGGACAACATGATCCTCAGGGAATCATTATGGGATCACGTGGGACAACATGGTCTTCGGGGAATCGCTTTGGGATCACTTAGGAAAACATGGACTTCGGGCAGTCATTATGGGATCACGTGGGACAACATGGTTTTCGGGGAATCATTATGGGATCACGTGGGACGACTCGAACTTCGGGGAATCATAATCGAATACTGTGGGACAACATGGTATTCAGGGAATCATTATGGGATCACGTGGGACAACATGGGCTTCGGGAAGTCATTATGGGATCACGTGGGACAACATGCGCTTAGGGGAGTTCTTATGGGATCACGTGGGACAACATGGTTTTCGGAGAATCATTATGGGATCACGTGGAACAATATGGTCTTCGGGAAGTCATTATAGGATCACATCTGACAACATGGACTTCGGGAATCACTATGGGACCACGTGGGACAACATGGACTTCGGGAAGTCATTATGGGATCACTTGGGACAACACGGAATTCGGAGAATCATTATTGGATCACTTGGGAAAACATGGACTTCAAAAAGTCCTTATGGGATCACGTGTGACAACATGGACTTCGCGGAGTCATCATGGGATCATGTGGGACAGCATGGTTATCGGGAATCACTATGGGATCACGTGGGACAACATGATCGTCATGGAATCATTATGGGATCACGTTGGGAAACTGGGACTTAGGGAAGTCATTATGGGATCATATGGGACAACATGGACTTCGGGGAATCATAATAAAATCACGTGGGACAACATGGTCTTCGGGGAATCATCATGGGATCACGTGGGACAACCAGAGCTTCGGGAAGTCATTATGGGATAATGTGGGACAACATGGACTTCGGAAAATTATTATGGGGTTACGTGGGATAACATGGACTTCACGGAATCATTATGGGATCACGTGGGACAAAAATAACTCCATGAAGTTATTATGGGATAATGTGGGACAAAATGGACTTCGGAAAGCAATTATGGGATCACGTGGGACAACATGGACTTCGGGGAGTCTTTATCAGATCACGTGGGACAACATGGATTTCGGTTAGTCATTATGGGATCACGTGGGACAAAATGGTGCGCGCGTAATCATTATGGGATTACGTTGTACAATATGGACTTCAGGGAGTCATTATTGGATCACGTGGAGCAATATGGACTTCAGGAAGTCAGTAGGGGATCAAAAGGGACAACATTGTCTTCAGGGAATCATTATGGGATCACGTGGGACAACATGGTCGTCGAGAAGTCATTATATGATCACATGGGACAACATGGACTTCGGGGAGTCATAATGAAATCACGTGGGACAACATGGTCTTCGGGGAATCATCATGGGATCACGTGGGACAACCAGGACTTCGGGAAGTCACTATGGGATTATGTGAGACAACATGGACTTCGGATACTTATTATGGGATTACGTGGGACAACACGGACTTCGGGGAATCATTATGGGATCACGTGGGACAACATGAACTCCATGAAGTCAATATGGGATAAATTGGGACAACATGGACTTCGGAAAGCTATTATAGGATCGCGTGGAACAACATGGACTTCGGAAAGCTATTATAGGATCGCGTGGAACAACATGGACTTCGGGGAGTCTTTATCAGATCACGTGGGAAAACATGGATTTCGATTAATTCATTATGGGATCACGTGGGACAAAATGGTGCGCGGGGAATCATTATGGGATCACGTCGGACAACATGGTCTTCGGGGAATCATTATGGGATCAATTGGGAAAACATGGTCTTCGGGAATCATTATGGGATCACGTGGGACGACACGGACTTCAGGGAAACATAATTGAATACCATGGGACAACATGGTATTCAGGGAATCATTATGGGATCACGTGGGACAACATGGGCTTCGGGAAGTCATTATGGGATGACGTGGGACAACATGCACTTAGGGAATTTTTTATGGGATCACGTGGGACAAAATGGTTTTCGAAGAATCATTACGGGATCACATGGGACAACATGGTCTTCGGGAAGTCATTATAGGATCACGTGGGACAACATGGACTTCGAGGAATCATTATGGGATCACGTGGGACAACATGGACTTCGTGAATTCATTATGGGATCACTTGGGACAACACCGAATTAGGAGAATCATTATTGGATCACGTGGGAAAACATGGACTTCAAAAAGTCCTTATGGGATCACGTGTGACAACATGGACTTCGTAGAATCATTATGGGATCATATGGGACAACATGTTTATCGGGAATCACTGTGGGATCACGTGGGACAACATGTTCTTCGGGGAATCATTATGGGATCACGTTGGGAAACTGGGACTTCGGAAAGTCATTATGGGATCATATGGGACAACATGGACTTCGGGGAGTCGTAACGAGATCACTTGGGACACATGCTCTTCGGGGAATCACTTTGGGATCACGTGGGACAACATGGATCTCGGGTAGTCGTTATGCGATCCTATGAGACAACATGGACTTCGGAAAGTCATTATGGGATCACGTGGGACAACATTGTCTTCAGGGAATCATTATGGGATTACGTGGGACAACATGGTCGTCGAGGAGTCATTATATGATCACATGGGACAACATGATCCTCAGGGAATCATTATGGGATCACGTGGGACAACATGGTCTTCGGGGAATCATTATGGGATCAATTGGGAAAACATGGTCTTCGGGAAGCCATTATGGGATCACGTGGGAAAACATGCACTTAGGGAAGTTTTTATGGGATCACGTAGGACAACATGGTTTCCGGAGAATCATTATCGGATCACGTGTAACAACATGGTCTTCGAGAAGTCATTATAGGACCACTTGGGACAACATGAACTTAGGGGAATCATTATGGGATCACGTGGGACAACACGGACTTCGGGATGTAACTATGGGATCACGTGGGTCAACATGGACTTTGGGAAATCATTATGGGATCACGTAGGACAACATGGTCATCGGGGAATCATTATGGGATCACGTGGGACAACATGGACTTCAGAAAGTTATTTTGGGATCACGTGGGACAACATGGACCTTGGGAAGGTATTACGGGATCACGTAGGAGAAAATGATCTTGGGGAGTCATTATGGGATCACTATTGACAACATGCAATTGGGGGAACCATTATGAGATCAGGTGGGGAAACATGGACATCGGGAAGTCATTATGGAATCATGTGGGAGAACATGGGCTTATGGCAGTCATTATGGGATTAGTGGGACAATATGGACTTCAGGGAATCATTATGGGATCACGTGGGACAACATGGACTCCGGGAAGTCATTTTGGGATCATGTGCAACAACATGGTCTTCGGGGAATCATTATGGGATCAAGTGGGACAACAGGTCTTCGCAGAGTCATTATGGGATTACATGGGACAACATGGACTTCGAAAAGTCATTTCGAGATCACGTGGGACAACATGGACTTCGGGGAGTCATTATGGGATCACGTAGGACAACATGGACTTCGGGAAGTTATCATGGGATCATTTGAGACAACCTGGACTTCGGGCAATCATTATGGGATCACGTGGGACAACATGGTCTTTAGGGAATCATTATGGGATTACGTGGGATAACATGTACTTTTGGGAATCATTATGGGATCACGAGGGGAAACATGGTCATCGGGGAATCATTATAAGATCACATGGGACGAAATGGACATCGGGAAGTTATCATGGGATCACTCGAGACAACATGGTCTTCTTTAAATGATTTTGGGATCTTGTGGGACTACATGGACTTCATGAAGTTATTATGGGATCCCGTGGCACAACATGGACTTCGGGAAGTTATTATGGGATCACGTGGGACAAAAGGGTTTTCGGGAGTCATTGTGGGATCAAGTAGGATAACATGGACTTCAGGGAATTATTATGGGATCACGTGGGGAAACATGGACTTCGGGAAGTCCTTATGGGATCATGTGGGATAACATCGATTCAGGGAGTCACAATGGGATCACATGGGATAACATGGGCTTCAAAATATTATTATGGGATCACGTATGACAACATGGTCTTCGGGGAATCATTATGGGATCACGTGGAACAATATGGAATTATGGAAGTCCTTATGGGATTACGTGGGACAATATGGACTTGGGGAATTATTATGGGATCACGTGGGACAACATGGATTCCGGGAGGTCATCATGGGGTCACGCGTAACAACATAGTCTTCGGGGAATCATTATGGGATCACGTGGGGCAACATGGATTTCATCGAGTCATTATGGGATCACGTGCAACAACATGGTCTTCGGGGAATCATTATGGGATCACGTGGGACAACATGGACTTCGGGGAGTCATTATGGAATCACGTGGGAGAACATGTACTTCGGGAAGTCATTATGGGATCATTTGAGACAACATGGAATTCGGGGAATCATTATATCATCACGTGGGACAACATGGACATCGGAGAGTCATTATGGGATCACTATGGACAACATATACTTGGGGGAATCATTATGGAATCACACGGGGAAACATGGACTTCGGGAAATCATTATGGGATCATGAGACAACATGGTCATCGGGGAATCATTATGGGATCACGTGGGACAACATGGTCTTCGCAGAGTCATTATGGGATTACATGGGACAACATGGACTTCGGAAAGTCATTTTGGGATCAAGTGGGACAACATGGACTTCGAGAAGTCATTATGGGATCACGTGGGACAACATGGACATCCTGGAAGTCCTTGTGTGATTGTTTGAGACAACATGGACTTAGGGAGTTATTATGGGACCACGTGGGGCAACATGGACTTCGGGAAATCATTATATCATCATGAAGGACAACATGGACGTCGGAGAGTCATTATGGGATCATGTGGGAAAACCTGGACTTTGGGGAGTCATAATGGGATCACGCGGGACATGGGTTTCAAAATGTCATTATGGGATCACGTATGACAACACGGTCTTCGGGGAATCATTATGGGATCACGTGCAACAACATGGTCTTCGGGGCATCATTATGGGATCACGTTGGACAACATGAACTTTATTGAGTCATTATGGGATTACGTGGAACAACATTGTCTTCGGGGAATCATAATGGGATAACGTGGGACAACATGGTCATCGCAGAATCATTATGAGTTTACGTGGGACAACATGGACTTCGGAAAGTCATTTTGGGATCACGTGGAACAACATGGACTTCGGGGAGTCATTATGGGATTACGTGGGACAACAAGGACTTTGTGAAGTCATTATGGGATCACGTGGGACAACATGGATTTCGGGGAATCATTATGGGGTCATGTGGGACAACATGGACTCCGGAAAGTCATTATGGGATCACGTGCAATAACATGGTCTTCGGGGAATCATTATGGGATCACGTGGGGACAACATGGTCTTCGCAGAGTCATTATGGGATTATGTGGGACAACATGGACTTTGGAAAGTCATTTCGAGATCACGTGGGACAACATGGACTTCGCGGAGTCATTATGGGATCACGTAGGACAACATGGACTTCGGGAAGTCATTATGGGATCATTTGAGACAACATAGACTTCGGGCAATCGTTATGGGATAACGTAAGACAACATGGTCTTTGGGGAATCATTATGGGATCACGTGGGACAACACGGTCATCGGGGAATCATTATGGGATCACGTAGGACAACATGGACTTCGGGAAGTTATTATGGAATCATATGAGAGAACATGGTCTTCGAGGAATCATTTTGGGATTACGTGGGAGAACATGGACTTCGTGAGGTCATCATGGGATCTCGTGGGACAACATGGACTTCGGGAAGTTGTTATGGAATCACGTGGGACAACATGGTCTTGGGGAGTCATTATGGGATCATGTGGGACAATATGGGCTTCGGGGAATCAGTGTAATCACGTGGGACAACATGGACATCGGATAGTCATTATGGGATCACTATGGACAACATGCTCCTGGGGTAATCATTATGGGATCAAGTGGTGAAACATGGACTTCGGGAAGTCATTATGGGATCATGTTGGACAACATGGACTTCGGGGATCATAATGGGATCATGTGGGACAACATGGACTTCAGAATGTAATTATGGGATCACGTATGAGAACGTAGTCTTCGGGGAATCATTATGGGATGACGTGGGACAACATGGACTTATGGAAGTCATTATGGGATTACGTTGGACAATTTGGACTTCAGGGAATTATTATGGGATCATGTGGGACAACATGTACTCCGGGAAGTCATCGTGGGATTACGTGCAACAACATGTTCTTCGGGGAATCATTATGGGATCACGTTGAACAACATGAACTTTATTGAGGTATTATGGGATCACGTGCTTCAACATGGTCTTCGCGAATCATTTTGGGATCATGTGGGACAACATGGTCTTCGCAGTCATTATGGGATTACGTGGCACAGCATGGACTTCGGAAAGTCATTTCGGGATCACATGGGATACATGGACTTTGGGGAGTCATTATGGGATCACGTGGGACAACATGGACTTTGGGGAGTCATTATGGGATCACGTGGGACAACATGGACTTCGGGAAATCATTATGGGATCATTTGAGAAGATGTACTTCGGGAAATCATTATGGGATCACGTGGGAAAACATGGTCTTTGGGGAATCATTATGGGATCACATGGGACAACATGGACTTCGGAAGGTCATTATGGGATCACATGGGACAACATGGTCATCGGGGAATCATTATGGGATCACGTGGGAAAACATGGATTTCGGGAAGTAATCATTGGATCACGTGAGACAACATGGTCTTCGGGGAATTATTTCGGGATCACATGGGACAACATGGACTTCGTGAGGTCATCTAGGAATCACGTGGGACAACATGGACTTCGTGAGGTCATCTAGGAATCACGTGGGACAACATGGAGTTCGTGAGGTCATCTAGGGATCACGTGGAATAACATGGCCTTGGAGAGTCATTATGGGATCATGTGGGACAACAAGGACTTCGGGGAATCAATATGTCATCATTTGGGAGAACATGGACATCAGAGAGTCATTATGGGATCCCTATGGACAACATACTCCTGGGGTAATCTTTATGGGATCACGTGGGGAAACATGGACTTCGGGAAGTCATTATGGGATCATGTTGGACAATTTGGACTTCGGGGATCATAATGGGATCATGTGGGACAACATGGACTTCAGAATGTAATTATGGGATCACGTATGAGAACGTAGTCTTCGGGGAATCATTATGGGATGACGTGGGACAACATGGACTTATGGAAGTCATTATGGGATTACGTTGGACAATTTGGACTTCAGGGAATTATTATGGGATCATGTGGGACAACATGTACTCCGGGAAGTCATCGTGGGATTACGTGCAACAACATGTTCTTCGGGGAATCATTATGGGATCACGTTGGACAACATGGACTTTATTGAGGTATTATGGGATCACGTGCTTCAACATGGTCTTCGCGGAATCATTTTGGGATCACGTGGGACAACATGGTCTTCGCAGTCATTATGAGATTACGTGGGACAGCATGGACTTCGGAAAGTCATTTTGGGATCACGTGGGACAACAAGGACTTCGGGAAATCATTATGGGATCACGTGGGAAAACATGGTCTTTGGGGAGTCATTATGGGATCACATGGGACAACATGGACTTCGGAAGGTCATAATGGGAGTCACATGGGACAACATGGTCATCGGGGTATCATTATGGGATCACGTAGGACAACATGGATTTCGGGAAGTAATTATTGGATCATATGAGACAACATGGTCTTCGAGGAATTATCTCGGGATCACGTGGGACAATATGGACTTCGTGAGGTCATCTAGGAATCACGTGGGACAACATGGACTTCGGGAAGTTATTATGGGATCACGTTGGATAACATGGCCTTGGGGAGTCATTATGGGATCACGTGGGACAACATGGACTTCGGGGAATCAATATGTCATCACTCGGGAGAACATGGACATCGGAGAGTCATTATGGGATCACTTTGGACAATATACACTTGGGGGAATCATTATGGGATCACGTGGGGAAACATAGACTTCAGGAAGTCATATGGGATCATGTGGGACAACATGGACCTCGGGAAGTCATAATGGGATCACGTGGGACAACATGGACTTCAGAATGTCATTATGGGATCACGTATGACAACATAGTCTTCGGGGAATCATTATGGGAGCACATGGGACAACATGGACTTATTGAAGTCATTATGGGATTATGTGGGAAAACGTGGACTTCGGGGAATCATTATGGGATGACCTAGGAAAACGTGTACTCCGGGAAGTCATTATGGGATCACTTGCAACTACATGGTCTTCGGGAAATCATTATGGGATCACGTGGGACAACATGGACTTCATCGAGTCATTATGGGATCGCGTGCAACAACATGGTCTTCGGGGAATCATTATGGGATCACGTGGGACAACATGGTCTTCGCAGAGTCATTATGGGATTACGTGGGACTATATTATCATCAAGGAATCATTATGGGATTACGTGGGACAACATTATCATCAAGGAATCATTATGGGATTACGTGGGACAACAATGTCTTCGGGGAATTATAATGGGATCATGTGGGACAACATGGACTTAGGGAAGTCATTATGGAATCATGTGGGAAAATACGGACTTCGGGAAGTCATTATGGGATCATGTGCAACAACATCGACTTCGGAGAATCATTATGGGGTCACGTTTGAGAACATGGACTTCGGGGAATCATTATGGGATCACGTGGGACAATATGGCCTTGGGGGAGTCTTTATAGGATTACGTGGGACAACATGGTCATCAGGGAATCTTTATGGTATTACGTGGGACAACATGGTCTTCGGGGAATTATTATGGGATTATGAGGGAGAACATGGACTTCGGGAAGTTATTATGGAATCATGTGGGAAAACATGGACTTCGGGAAGTCATTATGGGATCACGTTTGAGAACATAGACTTCGGGAAGTCATTATGGGATTATGCGAGACAACATGGACCTCGAGAATTCATTATGGGATCACGTTTGACAACATAGAACTACGGGAAGTCAGTATGGTATCTAATGGGACAACATGGACTTCGAAAACTCATTTTGGGATTACGTGGGACAACTTGGACTTCGAGGAGTCATTATGGGATCATGTGGGACAACATAGATTTCGGAAGGTCATTATGGGATCATATGGGACAACATGGTCATCGGGGAATCATTTTGGGATCACTTGGGATAACATGGACTTCGGGAAGTTATTATGGGATCATGTGAAAAAACATGGTCATCGGGGAATCATTTTGGGATTACGTTGGGCAACATGGACTTCGTGAAGTCATCATGGGATCACGTGGGACAATATGGACCTCGGAAAGTTATTATTGGATCACGTTGGACAACATAGTCTTGGGGAGTCATTATGGGATCACGTGGGACAACATGGACTTCGGGGAATCATTATGTCATCACTTGGGATAACATGGACATCGGAGAGTTATCATGGATCATTATGGACAACATACACTTGGGGAAATCATTATGGGATCACCTGGGGAAACATGGACTTCGGTAAGTCCTTATGGGATCATGTGGGACAACATGGACCTCAAGGAGTCATAATGGGATCACGTGGAACATCATGAATTTCAGAATGTCATTATGGGATCACGTGGGACAACATGGACTCCGGGAAGTCATCATGAGATCACCTGCAACGACATGGTCTTCCGGGAATCACTATGGGATCACGTGGGACAATATGGACCTCATTGAGTCATTATGGGATCATGTGCAACAACATGGTCTTTGGGAATCATTATGGGATCACGGTGGACAGCATGGTTCTCGCAGAGTCATTATGGGATTACGTGGGACGACATGGTCTTCGGAAAGTCATTTTCGGGTCACGTGGGACAATATGGACTTCGGGGTGTCATTATGGGATCATTTGAGACAACATGGACTTCGTGAAGTCATTATAGACTCATTTGAGGCAATATGGACTTCGGGAAATTATTATGGGATCACGTGGGAGAACATGGTCTTTGGGGAATCATTATGGGATCACGTGGGACAACATGGTCATCGGGGAATCATTATGGAATCACGTGGGACAACATGGCTATCGGGGAATCATTATGGGATCACGTGGGACAACTTAGACTTCAGGAAGTTATTATGGAATCACGTGAAACATGGTCTTCGGGGAATAATTTTGGGATCATATGGAACAACATGGACTTCGTGAAATCATCATGGGATCACGTGGGACAATATGGACTTCAGGAAGTTATTATGGGATCATGTGGGACAACATGGTCTTGGGGAGTAATTATGGGATCACGTGGGACAACATGGACTTCGGGGAATCATTATGGGATCACGTGGGGAAATATGGACTTCGGGAAGTCCTTATGGGATCACGTGGGACAACATGGATTTGGGGAGTCATAATGGAATCACGTGGGACAACATGGGTTTCAGAATATCATTATGAAATCACGTACGACAACATGGTCTTCGGGGAATCATTATGGGATCATGTAGAACAACATGGACTTATGGAAGTCATTATGGGATTACGTGGGACAACATGGACTTCGGGGAATCATTATGGTATCACATGGGATAACATGGATTCCAGGAAATCATTATGGGATCACGTGTAACAAGATAGTCTTCGAGGAATCATTATAGGATCACGTGGGACAACAGACTTCATTGAGTCATTATGGGATCACGTGCAAGAACTTGGTCTTCGGGGAATCGTTATGGGATCACGTGGGACAACATGGTCTTCGCAGAGTCATTATTGGGTTACGTGGGATATGGACTTCGGAAAGTCATTTTGGGATCACGTGGGACAACATGGACTTCGGGGAGTCATTGTGGGATCACGTGGGACAATATGGACTTCGGGAAATCGTTATGGGAACATTTGAGAGAACATGGAATTATGGATTCATTATGGGATCACGTAGGACAACATGGACATCGGGAAACCATTATATCATTACGTGGGACAACATGGATATCGGAGAGTTATTATTGGATCACTACTGACAACATACACTTTGGGAAATCATTATGGGATCACGTGGGGAAACATGGACTTCGGGAAGTCCTTATGGGATGATGTGGGACAACATGGACTTCGAGAAGTCATAATGGGATCACGTGGAACAAGGTGAACTTCAGAATGTCATCAAGGGATCACGTATGACATGAACTTCGGGGAAACATTATGGGATCACGTGGGACAACATGGACTCCGGGAAGTCATCATGGATCACCTGCAACGACATGTTCTTTCGGGAATCATTATGGGATCACGTGGGACAATATGGACTTCATTGAGTCATTATGGGATCACGTGCAACAACATGGTCTTCGGGGAATCATTATGGGATCACGTGGGCCAACATGGTCTTTGCAGAGTCATTATGGGATTACGTGGGACAACATGGTCATTATGGGATTACGTGGGGAACATGGACTTCGGAAAGTCATTTTGGGATCACGTGGGACAACATGAACATCGGAGAGTTATTATGGGATCATTTGAGACAACATGGACTTCAGGAAGTTATTATACACTCATTTGAGACAATATGGGCTTCGGGAAATCATTATGGGATCACGTGGGACAACTTGGTCTTTTGGGAATCATTACTGGATCACGTGGGACAACATGGTCATCGACGAATCATTATGGAATCACTTGGGACAAAATGGTCATCGAGGAATCATTATGGGATTACGTGGGACAACTTGGAACTCGGGTAGTTATTATGGAATCACGTGAAACAACATGGGCTTCGGGGAATAATTTTGGGATCATATGGGACAACAAGGACTTTATGAAGTCATCATGGGATCTCGTGGGAAAATATGGACTTCGACAACTTATTATGGGATCATGTGGGACAACATGGTCTTGGGGAGTAATTACGGGATCACGTGGGACAACATGTACTTCGGGGAATCATTATGGGATCACGTGGGGAAACATAGACTTCGGGAAGTCCTTATGGGATCATGTGGGACAACATGGATTCGGGGAGTCATAATGGAATCACGTGGGACAACATGGGCTTCAGAATATCATTATGAAACCAAGTACGACAACATGGCCTTCGGGGAATCATAATGGGATCACATAGGACAACATGGATTCCGGGAAATCATTATGGGGTCACGTGTAATAACATGGTCGTCGGGGAATCATTATGGGATCACGTGGGACAACATAGACTTCAGTGAGTCATTATGGGATCACGTGCAAGAACATGGTCTTCAGGGAATCGTTATGGGATCACGTAGGCCAACATGGTGTTCGAAGAGTCATTATGATATCACGTGGGACATGGACTTCGGAAATTCATTTTGGGATCACGTGGGACAACATGGACTTCGGGGAGTCATTATGGGAACATTTGAAACAACATGAACTTAGGGAGTCATAATGGGATCACGTGGGACAACATGGACTTTGAGAAAGCATTATATCATCACGTGGGACAACATGGATATCGGAGAGTCATTATGGGATCACTACGGACAGCATACACTTGGGGGAATCAGCATGGGATCACGTGGGGAAACATGGACTTCGGGAAGTCATTATGGGATCATGTGTGAAAATATGGACTTCGGGGTCATAATGGTATCATTTGAGACAACATGGACTTCGGGAAATCATTATGGGATCACGTGGGACAACATGGTCTTTAGGAAATCATTATGGGATCACGTGGGACGACATGAACTTCGGAAGGTCATTATGGGATCAAGTGGGATAACATGGTCATCGGGGAATCATTATGGGATTACGTAAGACAACAGGGACTTCGGGAAGTTATTATGGGATCATATGATACAACATGGTGTTCGGGGAATCATTATCAGATCACGTGGGACAACATGGTCTTCGCAGAGTCACTGTAGGATTATATGGGACAACATGGACTTTGCGAAGTCATTATGGGATCATGTGTGAAAACATGGACTTCGGGAAGTCATTATGGGATCATTGAGACGACATGGATTTCGGGAAATCATTATGGGATCACGTGGGACAACATGGTCTTTAGGAAATCATTATGGGATCACGTGGGACAACATGAACTTTTAAGGTCATTATGGGATCAATTGGGACAACATGGTCATCGGGGAATCATTATGGGATTACGTAAGACAACATGGACTTCGGGAAGTTATTATGGGATCACATGATACAACATGGTCTTCGGGGAATCATTATCAGATTACGTGGGACAACATGGTCTTCGCAGAGTCATTGTAGGATTATATGGGACAACATGGACTTTGCGAAGTCATTATGGGATCAAGTAGGAAAACATGAACTTCGGGAAGTCATTATGGGATCATTTGAGACAACATGGATTTCGGGAAATCATTATGGGATCACGTGGGTTAACATGGTCTTTGGGAAATCATTATGGGATCACGTGGGACAACATGAACTTCGGAAGGTCATTATCGGATCACGTGGGACAACATGGTCATCAGGGAATCATTATGGGATCACGAAGGAAAACATGGACTTCGGGAAGTTATGATGGAATCACATGATAGAACATGGTCTTCGGGGAATCATTTTGGGATCACGTGGGACAACATGGACTTCGTGAAGTCATCAGTGGATCACGTGGGACAACATGGACTTCGGGAAGTTATTACGGGATCACGTGGGACAATATGGTCATGGGGAGTCATTATAGTAACACGTGGGACAACATGGACTTCGAGGAATCAGTGTGTCATCACATGGGACAACCTGGACATCGGAGAGTCATTATGGGATCACTATGGACAACATACATTTGGATGAATCATTATAGGATCACGTGGGGAAACATGGACTTCGGGAAGTCATTATGGAATCATGTGAGAAAACATGGACTTCGGGGAGTCATAATGGGATCATGTGGGACAACATGGACTTCAGAATGTCATTATGAAATGACGTATGACAACATAGCCTTCGGGGAATTATCATGGGATCACGTGGGACAACATGGACTTATGGACATCATTATGGAATTACGTGGGACAATATGGACTTCGGGGAATCATTATGAGATCAAGGAGGACAACATGGACTCCGGGAAGTCATCATGGGATCACGTGCAACGACATGGTCTTCGGGGAATCATTGTGGGATCACGTGGGAAAACATGGACTTCATTGAGTCATTATGGAATCACGTGGAACAACATGGCCTTGGGAAGTCACTAAAGGATCACGTGGGACAACATGGACTTCGGGGAATCATTATGTCATCACTCGGGACAACATGGACATCGGAAAGTCATTATAGGATCATTATGGACAACATACACTTGTGGGAATCATTACGAGATCATGTGGGGAAACATGGACTTCGGGATGTGATATGGAATCATATGGGACAACATGGACTTCGGGAAGTTATAATGGGATCACGTGGGAGAACATGGACTTCAGAATGTCATTATGGGATCACGTATGACAACATGACCTTCGGGGAATCATTGTGGAATCACGTGGGACAGCAAGGATTTATGAACGTCATTATGGGATTACGTGGGACAACATGGACTTCGAGGAATCATTATGGGATGACCTGGGACAACATGGACTCCAGGAAGTCATTATGGGATCACGTTTAACAACATGGTCTTCGGGGAATCATTATGATATCACGTAGAACAACATGGGCTTCATTGAGTCATTATAGGATCACGTGCAAGAACATGGTCTTCGGGGAATCATTATGGGATCACGTGGGACAACGGGGTTTTCGCAGAGTCATTATGGGATTACGTGGGACAACATGGTCATCAGGGAATCATTGTGGGATTACATGGGACAACATGGTCTTCGAGGAATTATTATGGGATCATGTGGGGCAACATGGACTTAGGGAAGTCATTATAGAATCATGTGGGGAAAATATGGACTTCGGGAATTCATTAAGGGATCATGTGCAACAACATCGACTAGTGGAATCATTATGGGCTCACGTTTGAGAGCATGGACTTCGGGGAATCATTATGGTTTCACGTGGGACAATATGATCTTCGGGGAGTCATTATAAGATCACGTGGGACAACATGGTCATCAGTGAATCTTTATGGGATTACGTTGGACAACATGGTTTTCGGGGAGTTATCATGGGATTACGTGGGAGAACATGGACTTCGGGAAGTCATTATGTAATCATGTTGGACAACATGGACTTCGGGAAGTCGTTACGGGATCACGTTTGAGAAAATAGACTTCGGGAAGTCATTATGGGATTATGTGGGACAACATGGACTTCGGGAAGTCATTATGGGATCACGGTTGACAACATAGACTTCGGAAAGTCATTATGGGACAACATGGACTTCAGAAAGTCATTTTGGGATCACGTGGGACAACTTAGACTTCGAGGAGTCATTATGCGATCACGGAGGACAACAAGGATTTCGAAAGATCATTATGAATTCAAGTGGGCCAACATGGTTATCGGGGAATCATTATAGGATCACGTGGGACCACATGGACTTCGTAAAGTTACTTGGGATCATGTGAGACAACATGGTCTTCGGGGAATCATTTTGGAATCTCGTGGGACAACATGGACTTCGTGAAGTCATCATGGGATCACGTGGGATAACATGGACTTCGGAAAGTCTACGGGATCACGTGGCACAACATGGTCTTGGGGAGTCATTATGGGATTACGTGGGACAACATGGACTTCGGGGAATCATTATGTCATCACGTGGGATAACATGGACATGGGAGAGTTATTATGGGATCACTATGGACAACATACCCTTGGGGAAATCATTATTGGATCACGTGGGGAAACATGGACTTCGGGAAGTCCTTATGGGATCATGTGGAACGACATAGTCTTCCGGGAATCAATATGGGATCACTTGGGACAACATGGACTTCATTGAGTCATTATGGGATCACGTGCAAACAAAGGTCTTCGGGAAATCATTATGGGATCACGTGGGACAGCACTGTCTTCGCAGAGTCATTATGGGATTACATGAGACAACTTGGACTTCGGAAAGTAATTTTGGGATCACGTGGGACATCATGGACTTCGGGGAGTTATTATGGGATCATTTGAGACAACATGGACTTCAGGAAGTTATTATAGGACTATTTGAGACAACAGGGATCACGTGAGACAACATGGTCTTTGGGGAATCATTATGGGATCACGTGGGACAACACGGTCATCGGGGAATCATTATGAAATCACGTGGGACAACATAGACTTCATTGAATCATTATGGGATCACGTGCAACAACATGGTCTTCGGGGAATCATTATGGGATCACGTGGGAAAGCATTGTCTTCGCAGAATCATTATGGGATTACATGAGACAACATGGACTTCGGAAAGTCATATTGGGATCACGTGGGACAACATGGACTTCGGGGAGTCATTGTGGGATCTTTGAGATAACATGGACTTCAGGAAGTCATTATAGGATCATTTGAGACAACAGGGACTTCGGGAAATCAGTATGGGATCACATGGGACAACATGGTGTTTGGGGAATCATTATGGGATCACGTGGGACAACATGGTCATCGGGGAATCATTATGGAATCATGTGGGACAACATGGACTTCGGGAAGTTATCATGGGATCACGTGAGACAACATGGTCTTCGGGGAATAATTTAGTATCACATGGGACAGCATGGACTTCGTGAAGTCATCATGGGATCACGTGGGACAACATGGACTTCTGGAAGTTATTATGGGATCACCTGGGGCAACATGGTCTTAGGGAGTCATTTTGGGATCACGTGGGACAACATGGACTTTGAGGAATCAGTATGTCATCATATGGGAGAACATGGATATCGAAGAGTTATCATGGGATCACTATGGACAACATACACTTTGGGGAGTCATTATGGGATCACATGGGGAAACATAGACTTCGGAAAGTCATTATGGGATCATGTGGGACAACATAGACTTCGGGGAGTCATAATCGGATTATGTGGGGAAACATAGACCTCAGTATGTCATTATGGGATCACGTATGAGAACACGGTTTTCAGGAAATGATTATGGGATCACGAGGGACAACATGGACTTATGGAAGTCATTATTGGTTTCCTGAGACAATATGGACTTCGGGGAATCATTATGGGATCACGTAGGACAACATGGACTCCGGGAAGTCATCAAGGGATCACGTGCAACAACATGGTCTTCGGGAAATCATTATGGGATCACGTGGGACAACATGGACTTCATTGAGTCATTATGTGATCATGTGCAAAAACATTGTCTTCGGGGAATCATCATGGGATCAAGTGGGACAATATGTTCTTCTCAGATTCATTATGGGATTACGTTGGACAACATGGACTTCGGAAAGTAATTTCGGGATCACGTGGGACAACACGGACTTCGGGAAGTCATTATGGGATCACGTGGGACAACATGGACTTCGGGAAGTCATCATGGGATTATTTGAGACAACATGGACTTCGGGAAGTCATTATGGGATCACGTGGGACAACATGGACTTCGGGAAGTCATTATGGGATTATTTGAGACAACATGGACTTCGGAAAATCATTATGGGATCACGTGGGACAACATGGTCTTTGGGGAATCTTTATGAGATCACGTTGGACAACATGGACTTCAGAATATCAGTATCGGATCACGTATGACAACATGGTCTTCGGGGAATCATTATGGGATCACGTCGGACAACATGGACTTATGGAAATCATTATGGGATTACATGGGAGAACATGTACTTCGAGGAATCATTATGGGATTACGTGGGACAACATGGACTCCGGGAAGTCATTATGGGATCACTTGCAACAACATGGTCTTCGGGGAATCATTATGAAATCACGTGGGACAGCATGGACTTCATTGAGTCATTATGGGATCACGTGCAATAACGAGGTCTTCGGGGAATCATTATGGGATCACGTGGGAGAACATTATCTTTTCAGAGTCATTATGGGATTACGTGGGACAACATAGTCATCCGGGAATCATTATGGGATTACGTGGG
>JAYMFT010380360.1:0-20624 GCA_038088735.1 Panulirus argus
GGTTATTTTTTTTTTTTTTTTTTTTTTTTTTTTTTTTTTGGGGGGGGGGGGCAGAGTCAGACCTCTGCAGGTCGTAAGATCCAACTGGACAAGAAAATTAAGTAAACTGATGCTTTACAGACCACATAGTGCCACAGATTTTTTACCAGGTAAAGTTCAGCTGTCATAACCAGATCACAGAGTTCCGATGTAGGCACATCTCTGTGACTTTCAGATCATAACAGTCTCCAGGCAAAGTCACTTACTTGCTAAATTGGAAGTTTAGAATATCCATGGTGGAGAGTGTTTGGAGTGCATGTCAGAGTGATGTGTGAAGAGTAAGCTAGGAGATGATTGGCACATACTAGCATATTTTGATTCATCCCAGGATGAGGAATTCATGGACTTTCAACCAGTGATGAAAATTAGCTATTCAGAATGATGCCCTGAAGACCAAGAATAGTGCCACAGATTTTTATCAGGTTAAGTTCAGCCATCTTATTTAGATTAATGCGACCAAGAGTTACAGTGTCTGGTGTATCTCAACATTTTGATCATAGCTGATTTCCAGGCAGAGTTGCAGTGATAGATGTTTTCCAGGAAACAAGTTTCATTTTAGAAATGTGGACATATCTTAGCATGGGATCGACTGGTGCTCTCAAACATGTTTGTTTCTCTTAACAGCAGACAAATCTTTAGCTGGTACTGGAGCACTGCATCCATGTTAGTTTGGAGAGTGTCATTACATTGTAATGAGAGTGTCTGTTAGGAAAATTCAGTTTTGCTTAGTTTTGCATTAGCATTCATGCTAAAGAAGTTGCAATATGGATAAACAGGCTCCTCCTCGTAGAAGAAATGTTTAAAGAGATATCAAGAGCTATGCAAAGTTCTAAAGTGAACCAACAAAGGAAAACTTAAGAAACCCATGGCCCTTAGACAGTTTGGACAGATGGACTAGATTCTGGATTAGATCAGACAGAAACAGGAGGATGGGCAGAGGTATTAACTTGCTTGTATATGAACAGGGAAGAACTGATGGTTCCATTACCATTCCTCGGTCTGAATTATTTGAAACCGTGTTGAGGAGTCTAATTTACAACACACTTGTTCAGTGCTAAATGAACATAGGTTTCCACTTCTCCTCTTCAAGAGATGATATGTTTTCACCATAACAGCCTCAAAGAACCAGTTTATTCAAGCATCACTCTTATATGGAGTTTGCAGCAAATGGGCAGAAGTCTTTTAAGATCAAGGACTATGTCATCCAAGATGATAGTGGGACCTGCTGCTTTTGAGTGGATCTTGATATTTGGGTGGGTCTTCAGGTATATCTCATTGCTGCAAAGGCCATCACCCCTCATCTGCCTTATGTGTCTCCAGTTTTCAATTAGGAGGCTGTAATCATTGCCATGTCCTTATGTCGGGATGGTATGACACAACTCCACCTTTTCCTTCTGATAAAGATCCTAGAGAAGAAGATTCTGAATCTCATTGGCTTTCAGGATTGCAACCTTAAGTGGGTAAGACATCCATGGTGCAAGTAGACAAATAAAAATGTACCTTTTCCTCCCTTAAGATTCCCTTGAGTTCCTTAGAGAGTGGTTACCATCCAGAAAAGATCCAGCATCAACTTTTTTTATGTAATCTTTATATTATAATTTTCTTCAAACAACTATATACAATAGAAGAAAGTGAAGTAAGGGAAATGCATAATAAATTATTTTTTGGCATAAAATTTTCCCCTTCACTCAAATGCAGTAAAAGTCTGTTTGGAAATCTTTTCAAAATTTTTTAAGAGAATCAGAAAATCTTTAGTGTCAGAATCAGCATGTTTAGAGTTTTCTAACAGTGTTTTCCATGAGAATGAAGCCAGGAATGATGTGACATTCTAAAAGAGTGATTTGCTAGAGACTTTGTCACTTGGATGTGATGCTGACATTTCTAGGCATTTAAGGTAGATTGTTAATATTCTTTTTTCAAAGGAAATTTGTAGGTTCTTTACCTGAGCCTAGATAGAAGTTTTCAGAGGCTCTTGGATCTTTAACAGGTTCATGGTCTTATAGGAATACAGTTAATAGCATTTTATGAAAACTCTGTTCCTTTAGGCTTCTGTCGAGGAGGAAGAGTTAGTAAAATTCGTGCTTTGTCAAGACATGAAAGTCAACTCAGATTTGCAATTCATCTTTTATTTTTAAAGATTTATGTAAACCTAAGGTTTCTTACTAAATTTGGCTCAGTCCAAGAAAATTTTCACTTTGCTGCATCATCCTGTGTGTCCTGTCAAAACACTTAAGGATTTCAATATTCTCTAGTAAAATTTTATCAGATAATGTTTGTTTGTTCGTCCAGGGTTCCTTATGTCTATTATCAACAAGGACTGTTTCATGTTAGATAAAAAAGTTGATACCACTTTTCACAATTGAATGCAGATAAAAAAGTTGATACCACTTTTCACAATTGAATGCATCTGGTAGAGTCCATGATATAAGGATATTGCTTCTGCTTTGGCTTTCTTTTATAATCTCATGTTGGAAGAGATTATTGAAAGGGCTGTATCTATTTATATATATATATATATTTTTTTTTTTTTTTTCCTCTCATACATATTCGCCTTTTCCCGCGTTAGCAAGGTAGCGTTAAGAACAGAGGACTAAGCCTTTAAGGGAAAATCCCCACTTGCGCGCGTGCCCAGGCAGGTAGTACTGGTAATATACCTCCCTGTCCATTGGTTGCCTCCCAACTACTACCTCTGCATATATTTCTTTTCACCTTATTCATTTGGTGTATGCTGCTTCAAATGACGTTTCAGATCAAAAACCAAATTGTTGCATAGGTTAAGGTTCTTTTATACACACACACACACACACACTCTTTATCTCTCTCTGTCTCTAATTATCAAAAGGTTGTGTCTAGAGGTGAGAAATGTAGGTTTTGAAGTATGAAGAACCATATATTTACTAGTACAAGAGCCATTTAGACACTATTTTTCATCCCTTCCCTCTCTCACTTTTTTTTTTTTTTTTTTTTTTTTTTTTTTTTTTAAAGAAGTACTAGGCTTATACTCTAGCAGTTAGTGAGTGATGTTTGTTTGTTGGTATGTGCTACCCTTTGCTAGTAGAGGCAAAGGTTCTCTGTGAACAAGCATTAGCCTGCCTCATGAATATTATGGTAGATGAAGTAGTAGAAATTCTGGTTGATATGACCTACTTTGAATATAAAAGGGTTTTAGCCCGACAGTGGGCAAGTGCTCTCTCTTAGGCTTTATAAAGCTTTGCTTCTGTTAAACATATTTTGCAATATTAGATCATCAAGTTTCTCATTAATGATATTGTTGCCTACCTCTCTTATTATAGAAGTTTATGGATGATGATTGTGTGAGGCCAGATGAATAAGGATTTTCTTGATTTGTCTTTAGATGAAATAATCCAAGTAAAACGGATGATGATTGTGTGAGGCCAGATGAATAAGGATTTTCTTGATTTATCTTTAGATGAAATAATCCAAGTAAAACATGTAAGTGTAAACAAGCTTGTGTTTTACAGGGAGGGGGAGTCAGAACAATCAGAAATACATTAAGGGTCATTATTTACACCATGTAAAAGATTTTCTGTGGAGAATTGTTGTGACTTGTTTTTTGTTTGCTACTCTGAAAAGTAAATAGATTAATACTATAACATATTTTTACCATTTTCAAGGCACTGGACTCACTGCTTTTCTTGTGTTGATTTCACAAATGAGCCCAGGAACTGTAGTTTGCACAGATTGAAATAAGGCAGGTTACATTGTAAGGAATTTGTTGACTCATGAAAGATTGCTTACATACGGAGAATTAATGTTTTCATCACATGACTGTTATAAGTTAATTACCTGTTAAGGAGACTGCTTGTTATGTAATGGTTGGAGACAATATACCTCCATGATTGTAGTTTTTATCTCCTTGGCATGTATGCTTACTCTGAAATATTTGGTTTGAATTATCAAAATTTAGTACTGTGTTACTTTAGCTTCTTGTGTGTTCCATTCCTGCACGATGGACTTTGATATAGTAACAAGTGCCATAGGTAGATAAGTACCCTTTCTGTCAGTATTTAGTCAAATGAACTGTTCCCTTGTTTGACCCTTTCAATCCTATTAATGTATGTGGTACATTTGGGACCAGAGTCCTACATACATACGAGATGTTTCCCACCCAATTTTGAATTTCCTGGAGCAACCATGAGCCATATATTGATACCACAAGCCACCAGCAGTAATAATTCATCCTCAGGAATTTCACTGCTGTTAAATATCTTAAAAACATTGTGGTGGAAGGACTTATTGAAGCATACATGTGGCAGCTGCGAGAATGATACTACTCCATTTGGCAGCCACAAACATAAACATGCAGTGCCATGGGAAGAAATAAGATGCAATTCTTATAGAAAGTAGTGATATAAAGGGTCATGATAATTACTAAGACATTCTGATTGGGCCCTGTGATCACAGGTAAGTAGCAGAAACAGGCTCATAAACAATTGTACTTGTAAGGAAATGAAAAGGGCTTACAGCTGCTAATGATATTTTGTTTTTCTCTTTTGGTGTTTTAAGTCTTCTGACAGTACAGTATGTTGATATTCTTTCAAGGAAATACAAAATAAACCAACTTGAGGGCTGAAAGAGTTGATAGAAAAATAACAAGGTTTTAATTCACTGAAAGATGAACTACCATTATTAAAGATGTTTAAAACATTAGATCTCCCGCCTTATTAAATATAATGTTGGTTGCTTCTCATTCCAACGTTTGTAACTATATTCCACTATTCACTTCTAGTCAGAAATGGCATTTAAGTATCTTAACTTCAACATTCATTGTTTTAATTAGAAATTTAAGTCATTTAGTCACTTGCATCATATAGTGATAAATTGTGCTGTCTCAGGTCATAACTTAGATCTCTGATTTTTGTTATTAAGACAGATTTGAAGATTTTTCCTTACTGTCCCTGATAAAGAATTTCATATTGCAGCAGTAAGAGCACTTACATGCAAGTCTTCATAAATCTTCCATTGAATTTATAAAATACTTAGCAACTTTCATAGCTATTTTCATTTAACTTCATGTTTCCACATTATAATGTGATTACGCTTAAATGTAAGGCCCAAATTTTACTAAAGTCAGTCAAATAAGTGATGATATTGAACTGAAAATAAAATCACCAGCATTTATGAATTTCGCTAAAAACTTTGTAATAATTTATGAAGTCATACAGTTTTCAGGTAACAAAAGAGATTTTGTAAAAGTTTGCCCTCAACTGGCAAGATTAAGAAAGTAAGGTCCATGACCAGACTTAGGTTAAGTTAATGGTATGCAGTCATAAATTTGACGTAGGATGGATTATATGACAACTTCTAGAGGCCACTTGTTATGAAGAGGGAGCCAGATATCAAGTAAAGGTTATGACAAATAGCAAGTACATATGAAGGTTAGAGGTATTATGTTATCTGTTGGGTATGTTTTGTCATTATGATATATTAAAAACATATAAATAGTAAGAATAAGTTGTCCAATCTATGTTCAAGTATGGTTTTTGGATAAATGTGTTCATATAGTGGTGACACAAAGAAAAAATTTTACTTTTGGCAGCATTATCCAGGAATGAGTTTGTGCACCTTATAAGTATTTTGTATATATAACAAGCTATGGTAAACTTAATACACTTCTCAGAAGAGAGATAGTTATTATGTGTAAAAGAAAAATGTTATTTAATCTGGTTAATTATACTAATGGGTCAGTTCATCATTTTAGATTATCTTTCATATTTATTATGAATAAAGTGATTTGCTTAACAATTTCATCTTTAGTGAAAAAAGAAATGTAGATATTATAATTGCTAACACTGTAACTGCTTAAAATAACTTTCTTTCAGATATCTGAAAGAAATATGCATCATGCTGAACTGAATTTTTCAAGAACAACTTTAAACAGAAGTAAATCATAAATCACATAACTTTTTGTTATCCAGATAAGTGTTACTATTACTAATCCAGGTATCTTCAGTTTCAAAGATAATTTTGTTAATCAGTGCTTGGCCTCAGAAGTTGTCATCTTTATATAGTCATATTGTTAGTTCTTAATAGGGTTGACCACAGTCTCTCTAACTGCAGATCAGTGTGAGTAAACTGGTCACTCATGAGTGTAATGATGTCTTTCATGAAACTTAATCACTTGAAATAGATTCATTGTCAAACCTTTTTCATTAAGCACCCTGTATCATTCAGACAACACATGCTAGATCATCTTGTTTTATATAAAAAAAAAGGGGGGGATGAAATCTAAACCATTGAGTCACGGTATCCACCTCACTAAGCAACCTGGTTTATTTTTCAAACCTAATCATCTTCTGTCAGAGCAATTAGATTTGAAAAAAGGCAGACTTAAACCACTTGGACAAAGTATCCCCCCAAAGAAACAACCTCCTGTATACTGACCAGTCAATCACAGCCTCTGAAGACAAACACATCTTTCTGGTTACCATCCTCCTGCCTCATCCACCTATGGGCAGGGCAGTTGAACTCATAACCTGAAGCTGGCTAGCTACCAGAATGATTCCCTTTAATGAAGGCATATACACTTACTTAAGGCTTCCATAGTGTAGTGAAATTCAGATTGTTTGATAGTGTCGTGAACTCTGAAACATATATGGGAAAGTGTGTTGCCATGTTTGACAAATAGAATTCATAAGTTTCCTATGAAATTGAAATAATTGTCACTATTAATGCAAGAATGATTCATGTATTACTATATCTCAAAAGGTTAAATCTGGCAGGCATTAGAAGTGTTATAAGTATATTCATGGAAACTGTTGTGGTGTCAGTGTATTTAGAACACATTGGAATACGGTGATAAAACATACGAGAGTTTATTGGCTTATGACAAGGTTATCTGCCATATTATGTTTTGATACTAACTACATTTCTGTTCTTATTAGATCAGGGTAGGATAGAACATTAAGAAGGCTCTCTCCCGACCCTTCACTCCACCTGGCAAATGCATCCATCTGGATAAAGAATGGAGGCAGTACCATGCATTGTTGAAGTGGAAAAAAAAAGAAAGTGAAGAATGAGAAGTGAATACTGTTGACTGCTGTCAGTACTAATTTATAATAATCTGTTCTCTGAAGGAGAGCCATTTTATAACCTGGAAATGAAATTGAATATGATGGTGTATATATGTTTGTCTGTATTTTTATCTCATAGAAACCAGAACTGATAGAATATTTGTCCAACTATTGCCCCATTGCTATCTCCAGAGTCTTTGAAACTTTCCTAAACTTGCACTTTGTCAGACTCTTAGAATCCCATTCCCGTTTTTCAGACCACCAGTTTGGATATTGTTGTGCTAAGTCTACTGCTGATCTTCTCTTCTACATGACTTACCTCTGGTCTTCCTCTTTCAACGATTTTGCTGAAACCTTTGTCATAGCCCTCGACATCTCCAAAGCATTTGACACGATATGGCTGAAGTCTTTGATTTCAAAATGTACTTCCTTTGGTATCACTGCTTCTCCCCTTTCTCCAATTCATAGTTTCCTCTCTGGCCTTTCCATTGCAGTGGATTCGAGGAATGACTTCCCCCTCATATCCTATTAATAGTGGCGTTCCTCAGGGTTCTGTCACATCACTGTCTGTCTTCTCTTAATAAATGATCTTCCCTCTTCTACTTCTAACACCTTTTACTCTTTTGCTGATGATTTCACTTTACATACCTCAACTCACTTTTCCTCCTCTCTTTCCTATGATACTCATTCTCTTTCTCATACTAATCATATTTCCTTTCTCAGTTTGGACTTATGCAGCATCTCAGAGTGGGAAAGCAGTAACATTGTTGAATTTAATACTGCTAAAACTTAATTTCTTCCCATATCTCTCTAAGAATCATTTGTTTCCCTCTGTTCACCCTCAGAACACCACATCCCTCTGTTCACCCTCAGAACACCACATTTCAACTTTATAATAACACAACATGTCGGCCATAACTATATCCACCACTTTATCCTGGAAACCCCACATAATCAAAATTACAGTCTACTTCCCAAAAGCTAAGAGTTTTGCATAGGTTTCATAATTATTTTTCGTGTATGCAACTTCATATCAACAGGGGTTTCATGTGTACAAGTACTGAATACTGCTCACAAATCTGGGATGGCTTTTCCTCTACCTACCATCTCATTAATTCTCCTGCATCACCTTTCTTCAACCTTTCCTTTCCATACACTGCAATATTGTTACTCTCTTTCTCTATTCTAAAGGTATTATTATGGCCACTGTTCTTGTAAGCTGTCTGCATGTGTTCTCATACCCAAGGTTTGGCACACATTTGGCTGCTGCTTCCCACTGTTTCTGTGAGAAGACTGACTACTTAAGGATAGGCTATTATGATGCCTCCTCCTCCCCCCAAACAGCCAAGCAGTGGAATTCTCTTCTTTTTCCTTTCCTTTTTCATATTATCTTCCTTTAAGAGTCAAGTCTAGAAACACCTGCTGGACCCTGCTTAATCCCCCCCCCCCACTTTTTTTTTTTTTTTTTTTTTTTTTTTTTTTTTTTTTTAAAGCCTTGATTGGGTCATGTTTTGCCTATGCCATAATGTCACTGTGAAATATAATAGATTTGAGAGAATTGATAGATTTTGCATTACCAGTATGTAACAGTAATTTGTTTCAGTGTTCAACAGTTTTCTCTGGAAAGGAACTGTTTGTTACAATAGTGTTGTATCTTTTTCAAATAAGCTTTCAAAATTTACATTGCCATATGTACTAAGAATTTTGAAAAGCTTTATCAAGTCCCCATGCAGTCTACACATTAGATCTTAGGAGAGAAAAGATTTCATCCTCTTAACACCTCTTCATATGGTAGCTTTATCAGAGCTGAAATTTGTTTTCTAGCCCTTCTTTGTATCTAATGAAGTTTTTCTTCATTAATGTAGTTCAGAAACTGGGCCTTAGCAGCATATTCAAGATGTGGTTTTACTAATGTGTTGAAGTATGTTATAATTGCTTCTAACATTGTGGTCAAAGTTGCTGCCAATAATTCATAGCAATCATTTTGCTTTATTGCTTATGCTAGACACTATGCAGTGTACTTCACAGTTTTACTATAAGGACTCAGAGGGTCTTTTCTTTATTTACTTTAGAAATTATATTTCCAAGCATTTAGAATTCTTGTATAGTATTTTTGAATCCAAAATGCATAACATTTCATTTATTTGATAAAATATTTATTCAATTTTTACCTTGCAATAGTTTGTAAAGATCTTTTTGGATTTATGTGCAGTCTGCCTTTAAATCTGTATATTCTATTTTTGTATCATCCATAAATTTTGAAAACTTAGATTAGAGGCCCACTCTCAGGCTGTGTGTGGATGCTAAAATAAATGGGGACAAAGAATGATCCTTGTGGCACCCAACTTATTACATTTAACCAGTTGAAGGACTTCATCATTCAAAACTACTATACTTGCATGTTTCTTTAGGTGAGCCCTCTCTCTAGGTCATATATGGTACATAGTTCATGCGTGCCCTATGATTTGTGTTGCATGACTGAAAACCTCCTCAGATGGTACTTTTGAATGCCAGTTGTTATTTTTATCATTTAAAAACTACATTGAATTTGTGAGACTTTTTTCTTGAGAAGTAACTCTCCTTGCCTTATTGTGTAATGATAATTTTTGTTTTTAATTCTTTTTTCATCACTTCACTTAAAACTAAAGTGAGGCTAATTGGATGGTGACTGATGGGTTATTTCTAATCTTTCTTTTTATCGGAGTGAAATTTCCCAATTTCCAGTCTTTTGTTACTTGCTTTGTGTTTAGTGATTTGTTAACAAAGCAGCACTCCATTCTGAGATGAATAAAACCCAAGTAGATATAAAGTACTTGCTCATAAGAAAGATGATAATGCCACCTAAGCAAACTCACAACTTTAAGGGAAACAAAGATTATGGTTTTGATTATATGTAGTTTCCAGGAAAGAGTGAAGGATACAGTTATGCCCAACATGTTTATGTTAATGCAGGGTTGAATTGTGGTGTTTTGAAACTGACCCGATGAAAATAAGCAACTTTTAGAAAGACATAAGTAGTAACTGGATTCTAGCACTGATTTACCCAGCTTAATGCTTTCCCATTCAGAGATGCTGTACAGATCTGAATCTGGAAAAGAGATATGTTTATTTCAGGTTAGAGAATCAGTCACCATGGCTTTTTGACATATGTATATAGATGGAGTGATGGGAGTATATGGATTGAGTGATAAGAGAGATAAAAGCAAAACTAGAGAAAAGTTATTTAGAGATATAGTGTGGTAAGGTATTGTGGCTGGTGAGGAGCCTGTTTGCATATGATACTGTGTAGTTGTTGGGAGTGAAGAGTAGTTGTACAAGGTTGTAATCAAGTTTTATGATATGTGTAAGTATAGGCATTTTAAAGATAAATGCAAGAAAAGTAAAGGAATGGTGCTTGAAAGGAAACAGAGAAATTATAGATTTTGCAAAGCCCTTTAGAGTGAGGAAACAAGGTGTACTAAACTGTGTTATAGATATATGTGAGAAAGATTGGAAGAGGTGACAAAATTTAAGTATTTGAGAGCTATCTTTGGTAAGTTTGATGATATTGGAGGAGTGATTAAGGAGAGAGCAGTACAGGGTAGAAGAGTCATTGGGTTTCTTATCAGTATAACAAGAAGATATGTAAGTATGGGAGTGAAAGAAGGATTAAGGGACAACATAGTCCTCCAGACCCCAACCTGTGCAGCTGAAACAGGGAAATCAGATGTCACAGAGGTCAAAAATTTGGGCTGTGGAAATAAGTTTTTTGGGAGTTGCATTTGGTATGACTTGATGGAATGAAGAAAGTAATGAGGGGATGTTTGAGAGATTTGGTATGATAGGGAATGCAAAGAAAATGAATTGTGGAGTGAGTAAAACATAATACTTTGAGGTGATTTAGGCTTGTGGAAAGAATGCAAGATGGGGAGTAATTGAGGAGAGTGCATGATAGTAAAATAAAAGGGATTGGTGTGAGAGGAAGACCACCTGTGACTTGGGGAAATAGAGTACTGCAGGAAGGGAAATGGGGGAAGAATGTGTGAAATGGTGCATGCTAGGGAGGCACTTAAGTACAGGGATAAGTCAAAATTGTTTTGCCGTGGTCACTCCCTTGATGGGAGTTCCCAGAGGGAATGGTCATCAGGGATATAGATAGATAGATAGAGAATTAGGGAAGAAGAAAGTGAGTTGAACATTGTAAAATGGTTAGAAATAGCAGAGAGATCATTTGTGGAAAGCTGTAAAGTGGTTAGAAATAGCAGAGATCATTTGTGGAAAGCAGGGAAGATGAGGCAAGAGGAAAGAACCTTGGCAGATATCACTGTTGTTGGGATAAAAGCAGGATGATGATTCGTCAAAATTACTCCAGTGGACCAGTTAAAGAGGAAACTGTGCATTATAGAAGAGAAAAAAGTAGAAAGGCAAAGAAAGGAAAGACATACTACACCCTCTCAAATGCTTTGGAGATATCAAGGTTCATGACAAAAAATTGTCCAATATCCCAGAGAGAGTAGGATCAGGGGTGAGTTACACAAGAGAGATCGCTATGAAAGCAATTTTAGCAATCAGAGAGAAGTCAGTAGAATTTAGTGTGTTTTAAGAAAATGAGAGTTTCAAAGAGACTCTGGAGTTAGTGGAAGTGAGAACAATGGGGCAGTGGTTGGAAGGGTTAAAACAGTCTCCTCTCTTAGGGATAGGCTTAACCAATGCATTTTTCCAAGAAGTTTGGGTTTTTATGCAAAATAGGCAATCAAAGATCAGAGTTAGGTCAGAAGTATCAAAGTTATGTAATGTATATAATTACATTTTCTATGACTGTGAAACATATGAGATTGTTTTTAAGGAGACATATATAATAACTTTCATAGTTCTGCTGGGTTTTCATTAAACCAGAATTGGAAAAAATTTCATTGTCTGAATCATTATCTTCACATACTTATAAGTATCTGGATCTTCTGTTGAGGTGTAGAAAGGTGTCAGGCAGGAAGATGGCTGTTGTATACCACCTTTTAATCACAAACCCATAATTTACATGTGTCCTAAAAACTTAGTTGGAAAAAATACTAAACTTGGAGAATGATTTTTGCAGTCTGCTAAAAGATCCAAATGATGCATACACCTACCCCCACCTATCACAGTAAGTTGTCCTGGATTTTTGTTCAGGATTCATTCAGACAGCCAGCCAGTTTCAGTTAATACGCCCAGTTACCCAGTGTGTGTTTAGGGAAAAGCCAGGTTGTGTTTGTTTTTCAAGGCTGCAGTTAGCTGGCTTGCTTTGGATCCATTTTTTGGGGAAAATTAGTTGCTGCTGTAGAATTTTAAGTTTATCTTCTTAAAATCAAGTTAAGCAAAATGGGATGATCTAGAATGCATCCTTCCAACTTTTCTCCAAAGTGGAGAAACTGATCTTCCATCACCATAATAGCTGTAAATACCTCTTTAAAGAAAAACAAGTTTGATATCCTGTTTTTCAAAATAATTTTCTATTTGTAAATTGGGCATACACTATAAGAAAATAGTTTCATGACTAACAGCATGCTCTTGTGGGCCAACATTCTCATTTTCATGTTGTAAGAAATATTGTGTCCAGTGTTCTTGAATCCAGTTGTATAGTAATTTATGGAAGTTTTCGACAGCATGATGCCACATATTATATATTGAGCATTATTAGAGTTTATTGCTATTATAGTAATCAAATAATTTACCTATTGTTACCAGAGTAGGAAGAAATTTTATATTCTGTAAGGAATATGAAAAGATACCAATCATCATCTTTATTTATTGTGGCATTTTATTTATCAGTCTTATGGCTGCATTCTCCACACATATCTTGGTCAATAATATTTCAGGGTTTCTAGTTGATTGAAAAGATAATCATGTGATATGCCGGAGAAAAGGTGATAATGTTAGGATTGGTAAAGAATTCAGTATGACTATACCTGATTTTATAAAGAAAAATGAATTTTTGATACTTAAGAACAAATGTCTTGCATGCTACATAAGCTCCGAATATACACAACAACAGTTTAGTAATCAGGCATAGATTAAAGAAACCAAGTTTTCAAACACTATATCAAAGATTTTGTCATTTTCATAAATTACTATATGAAGCTATATGACATGAACCCTAATTGTTTCTGTGATTGTTGTAATTTATTTTGTTTAGCAAACTGTTGTTGATGGGTGTTGAAGCCTTTTAAAGTTTTTTTCTGTGGATTTCTATTATGGTTAGACATTTAGATGTATAATATAGTATAGAGTATCAAAGATGGAGAATTAAATTTGTGAACTTAAGAACCCAGTTGATTGATATTGTGATATTGAGGAATTTATTGTTAATGATAAGATACCTTATGCCTTATGATTCCAATTTCTGCTCATCAAAATCCAGACTTTTAATTCATAACTGCCCTAAATTACTGTAATATACTCCAGTGTCATAAAGTTTGAAAGTTTTTGTAAATTCACATTATATATCAACATGGAAATTATTTTTTTCTTTATTTTGATGGTCATGTTTTGTGTAATTACCTGCACATGACACCAACTTGATTTTTTTTTATCTGATATAGTATTTTGGCAACTAAACAATAAAAGGATTTTGATAGTTTTCCTCAAGATATAGCATCTGTATATGTCAAATGCAAGTTAACATTGCCAACATTAGTTTTAATATGAGTGTGAGAGGAAGTGTGTGTTTTGTTTTCTTGACCAAATAGTAACATTTAAAACTATTTATTTTGATGTAAATAATACCTTTCTGAACATTAAAGAGAAAAAGTATATTCTGCAAATTTTAACTTAGACCTTTAGACCAAGGAAACTTGGAATTATTCTCTATAAGCTTTCTTTCCTTTACTTCCTGACTATATACATCACCAATATTTTATGACGAGTTTTTGACTGTACAAGACAAAATTAAGTAAGCTCATAAGTGAAACAAAGACTCTTAGCAATAGAAAAAATATTGGGTAGTGAAGGAAAATATTAAGCACCAATATGGTATGGACATTTGGTAAGAATGATAAAGTATCAGCATGAATGTCTTGATTAGAAATAGATGTTGTGTAAGACATTGCAAAACAAGGTGTCTTATGTTGGATGTAACAACAAATGAATGTTAAAATGCTAAGACTGGGGCATCTGGATTTTGTTTTGCATGATTCACATTGCTGCATAAGAGATAATGATTCATTGCAATTTTTTTCTTGTACATAAATAAGTAAAACAACAAAGGCCAACATGGATTAATACCTAACAAAAGTACTGTACACAGACTTAGCTATTACTTCATTGCCAAAGCATAAAAGAAACATTAATGCATGGAAAGAGAACAGATATTGTCTTTAACTTTCCTAAAGCATCTGACACTAAACTATAGGACTGTAAGAGATGAAGCACCAAAACAACATAGATGGTAGGGCTGTTCTTTTATGAACAGCTGGAATTTGGAAATCAAATTGAAAATATAATAATAACTCTTATGTTCTGGCATGTTGAGCAAATCTCACCCCTATGCTGGCAGATGAGTTAGGTTCAGTCAGAAAATTTCACATACTTTCTAACTGATTACGTAAGTTGCCTTATAGTAAAATCGGGTTTTGTATTTCAGGGCTAATGAAACTTTTACATTGCTAAGGATGCTACAGACACAAGGCTCGTCAATGAGCCGAGTGGGTGGAATCTAAGCTGTACCCTGTATGCATGTCATCATACAAGTTACATCTCCCAGCCTCAATTTGGCCTGGTATCTCACTTGCATAACTGATGTACTGGGTTCTGCTTTTGTTGTGAAGGAGGAGAATACTTGTTTAACATTTTTTCTAGTGAATAAATAAATTTTTGTACCTATAAACAATAATTCTATAATATTCCTGGAAACATGTACTATAAGAAGCACATGATTTCGTAAGGTCAATCATTCAGGGAAGTAGATAAGTATTCTGTAAGCTATATTAACACAAAATCATCGTATAAATGTTGGAAGAAAAAGATAATGTGATATGTAAATATTTCTGGCAATACACCACGAGATGGATTCTGGCAGTGGCTTGGGATAAGTGAGGGTTTTTACAATGCAACCTATCTGGCAGTGAAAGGGGTAAAGAGAAGATTAATAGGTGGAGAAATTATGAAAGCTTTCACCACATGAGATGGAAAACTGATTTTGAAAATGTTCATCACGGATAATAGAAGCAAACTTGAATGCTAATGTTATAGAGTCACCTTCAAGGCAAGATGGAATCAAGATCAAAGAATTTAGAAACCCTCAACAAGTAAAACTGGGGGAATAGAACTTAACTATTGCAAGAGGGTAAAAGAACTTGAACTTAAAGTCTTGAATAATTGAAAATTATCAAAAATTTTTTGCATGGCAACAAATTGGATGCATTAAAAAAATACATGCTTGGACTAAAAACCCTCTGTATAGGAGAAACATAGTACAATATTAAAACATACAAGAATTCATTTGAATATTTTTTCATACACTCATTATTTCCCATATCAATAAAGTAGCACCAGGAACAGATGGAGAATAGCCTTATTTGCTCACATCCACTTTTTAGTTGTTATGTATAATGCACTCAAACTAAAGGCACCTATCCACTGCTAAACTCCCACAGACCTCTCTGTGGTTTCCCCTGACTGCTTCATGTACTGTAGTTCAACCCATTGACAACATACTGCCTCTTGCATAGTATATCACTCCATTACATACTATCTCATGCATGCCTCAAACTCTGCTGCATGCTCTGACTCCAATAATCCAAATTATCTTTCACTCCACTCCTCCATCTCCAATATGGTCTTTTTGTTCCCTCCACTTCTGAAATGTATACTCTCTTAGTTGGTCACTCCTCACTCACCCTTTACATACATCCAAACCATTTCAGCACAATATCTTTAGCTCACTCAACCATATCCTTTTTAACACCACTCTTCTTTCTTAGTTATTTCTTACTCAATCAACAATGCTCACACCATGTATTGTCCTCAAACATTTTACTCCTTATACACCCACCCTCTTCTGTACTTTTTTATCTTGGGTCCAAGCCTTGCATCTACATATCACCGACAGGACTACTGTAACATCAAACATACACATCTTTCTTCTCATAGATAGTGACCTTTCTCTTTACGCTCTTCAGTGCACCTAGGACTTTGGCCCTCTCCCTCAACCTATGATTTATTTCAGTTCCCATAGTTCCATCTGTCACCATACCCATTCCCAGGTGTCTAAAACACCCCACTTCCTCCAAGTTCACTCCATTCAAACACACTCAAACCAACCTGTTTCTTCCCTGCTATACCTCATTACCTTACATTTATTCACATTTACTTTCAGCTTCCTCCTTTTACACACTCCCAAACTCGACATTGGCTTTTGCAGTCTGAACCAAGTCTTCCACAAGAACTGTACCATCTGCAAAGAACAACTCAATCACCTCTTAGGTTCCCCCACTTTCCAAGACACCACTAACCCATCCCTAACTCCAGAACTCATGCATTTACCTTCCACATCACCCCATCCAATCAGGTTAAATAGCTATGGTGACATCAGTCTCATTTAATTGCACAAATCAGGGTCTAATTGACATGATCTGACATCATACCCTTGGTATCTCCTTTTTGAATAACCTTTTGCCCTTAAACACTAACCTTTTAAAATCCATCTTTTTATCTCAGTCATTCCTATCTAATTACACCCTCAACCATACTCTCATAATTATTCACCAACTTTTCATCTACCCATACTACATGAACAGGCTTTCATCCATAAACCTGTATAATATACACACACCATACATTTAGCTTAGATTTTCACAGATTGTCATTTCTTTGTATTTCATGCAGGTTATTCCTTTCTTTATTACAGCTGCAAGCATGACATCAGCAAAAGTATGCCCTAATCATGACTATCGCCCATTTAAGGAAAGATATTAGGCACGAGAAAAATAAATGCCGGAAGAATTATCTAAGCTTTTCAAGAGTTTGTAGACCTGTGTCTTAAGATGGAAGCAAGTTCCATAGCTTCACTTATACAAACTAACAAGGAGGTATCATGACAGTCAGTCCTCGTGTGGACGTACTTACAACAATGTTCTAATTTTTTGCATGTGTATAGGAACAAAACCATCTATTCAAGAGAGATGGAACAGATCATTCTTTAAGCAGCCTTGCTTGTTCTTCAGTCAAGCTGTGCCCATGCATCAAGACCCACAATATCTATGGTTCATCTCTATATTACAATACTATCAACTTACACTTTGCCTCTTCATCTATTCTACTATCTACCTATTTTTTATCTACTGAACATAATCCCCAGATATCTAAATTCCTGTAAGTCTTCCCCATTCAACTCTTTACCATTGGTACAATTCTCAAATCTTTTCTGAAGGAAGAATCTTCTTAACTTAGTTACATTCCACATCCTGCATACATCACAAAAGCTGCATACAATTCTGCCCACTCCTCTTTTGATTTCTGAGTGGGTACATCATGTTCATACTATAACTGTGGTAACTTTCATTGTTTCCCCATGGTCCCCTTTACTCTATAAGTACTCTCTACCACTCATACCTTACATTATACTCCAACTATGAAAACATTAAACACTTGTGGCAACATTACATAACCTTGATGTTCCCAGCCCGTACATGTTTCAGACTGCTTGCTTCTGCCATCATTTCACTTTCTCCATCAAAAACTTGACAAAACAGTTATCTAAAATTTAGCTTAAAAAGTATCATTTCTATATAACATTTGATCTTAGAATGTAGACCAAGAAACAGGGTGATTGCAGATTCAAAGAAAGTGTTGAGTAGTAGCAAGAAGAATGCAAAAAGGAAATAAACTTCCAATACTGCAGCCAGTTACAGAAGCTTCCTACTCATGACATGGCATATGTTAATGACAGTCTACATTGGATGGTGAAATTATGCACCTTCTGACACCAAAATTTGATTTCTTATTTTTGATGTATACCTTAGAGCTATCCCTCCAAGCACCTATGGTGGGTGATGCAAGTATATCTGACACAGGCCCAAGGATTTTATATTTATGTAATCATTATTCATGAAACCATGGATTTGTTCATGAGTAGTGGGTTTAACTCTAAGACACCTGAAGAACGAAAGACTGAAAAGATAAAGAACCTAAGAGAGCATTTGATAGTTAATAGATTCTCCTTCAAAATGTATCATTTAATGAGATGAGCAATGATTGTATTCTCAGCTTAAGTATTTTTGAATGCATCGGTCACCTTCTCTAAACACTGTAAGTAGCTACTTCATATTTGCACCTAAAAACCATGAACCTATTGATGAGTATTTTATTTGTATTCTTGATCGAAGCTTGCCGCGTTAGTGAGGCAGCACCAAGAATAAACGAAGAAAAGCTTCATTAGCTCATATAAGCTGTCACGTGCAATGCATGGAAACCATTACCCCTCTATCCACAAACAGCCCCACAGATCTTTCCCTCGCCGCTGCACATATCCTGATTCAATCTACTGACACAGCACATCAACCTCTGTAGATCACACCGTTCAAATTCACTCTCCCATGCACACCTTTCACTCTCCAGCATGTTCAGGCCCGTCTCAAAATTCTTTTCCCACTGTCCTTCCATTTCCAATATGACCTCCCCCTTCTCGTTATCATTTCAACTGTGATATATATAACCTCTTTGTCAACCTCTCCCCACTCCTCTCCAAATTTTCAAACTATTCTAGTATGTTTGTCAATCTTAATAAATCAATTAGGTGTTATCGATATCCACCTGCTTGGAATTACCATGCAAGTGAAACATCACCTTTAGTGAAGTCATATTGTGAGTAGTCCCGTCTAAGAACTACTCACTACAGGAAGAGATACAACCTTGAGCTACAGGAGCCTTTAGAAAGGACATAGGTAATACTAGGACTTTTTCATTGAAAATGATCGTGAGGTAAGTATGTATAAATCAAGCCAAGTATACTAAGATGATTATACTTAATGTTGCAAAGAAATGATTAGGTCTGGACGAATAAAACTTTTATCTAATTTGTTTCACACGTTATTGGCAAGACCAGTTAAACATACAGTAAGAGAAAGAGACGTCTAGAATGACCAAAACACAAAATCCATACCTTAAAGGGGATTATGGCCAAGATGTATAAAACTTTAGCGAGAAACATAGCCTACTTATACTTACCATCAATATTGATAGAAACACCAAAGTAAAGAGAACGCCAATATAAGATTTATAAGGAACACTCAAGGCTAAATATATGGAAATACTAAAAAAATTACGAAGAGCAATGAACTAATGGAATCATATCCTAAAGGAGGGAATAAATGCGGCAAGTGTGAAAACCAAAAGAAGGCTGAATAAGCATAAACCCTGATAAAAAGATTCGGAAATTGAGATCTGTGTCACCCTAGGTTACATGCGCTCAAGCAAACTCATTGGTGATGAAGATTTGATATCAGAGGCAAATAAGTTCCTGTAAGTTTGATCTTATAACATTAAAACGAAAATGTTAATGGTTTAAGTGTAACAATTGAGTTCTCATTAAACTAATGATATTGTATTGACCGCATATTAAAAGCATATGACTATTTGCTGTTTGTGTAAGCTTTTAGTTTATTTTTCTTTCGATCAATGTATGTAACCTTAATATATTATGACCACAACCTTAAAATTTTGAGTGAACCGCTCTTGGATGATGCTTGAGTATCCAATCAGACACCAGTGTAGCTGGTTCACCACCCAATCAGCAATGAGTTTGTGGACGTGGATGACCAATGGCAGTGCGCACCTTAAAGCGCGTCCTTCCGTCTGGTAGCCATATTGGTTGTCTGAGATTATGCCGGTGAACTAGGGAGGGCATAATATGGTGTATTTTTTAAGAGTGCTTATCGTCTAAGACAATTGAATAACATATTTCAAGACACTTTCCGACGCCGCCAATATGGGAGAGGATAGAGATAAGGAGAAGGACAAAGGTAGTGTTATTTGGATCCATGTTGGAGACATATCTAGCAGAGGGCGGTCTCTTAAGCCTCATGCTAATGCTCGCCCTAATTATTTTGGTCCAATTTTATATCATTAGCTACGGCATGTAAGTGCCCGGTGATTTTTTTTTTGTAATGAAATATTTTATCCAAGGCTTTTATATTGAAGTTGATGGTGTTAGTCGGGGAAATGCGAGTTGAAAGTGGTAGCTACTATGACCAAGGCACGGCAGCTATTTACGGAACTACCTCTGCTCTTCTATTCCTCCCAGTTTTTGCTTTTGAAATTGGTTGCGTAGTCGTCCATTGTTGGCCATATCATGGGACATATTATCTGTGACAAGTATACATCTGTGGTAAGGGGAAGGTAGGTGAGCAGTTCGATCTATAAAGAGGATATGAACGTCGAAATGTGCCAGCTAGAGTGGGTGAAATATACTTTACCCTAATGTAGATGTTATTTTTGAATTTGGAGATGAGAAATGTGTAGCCATGAATGAAATATTACACACACACACATATATATATATATATATATATATATATATATATATATATTTATACGTGTGTG
>JAYMFT010380371.1:0-20616 GCA_038088735.1 Panulirus argus
GTAAGGAAACAGAGCTAGAACCACCCCAAATGTGGGAGCAGTACTCCATACAAGGACAAATCAGTCCCTTGTATAAACGGAGCAGCTGTTCAGAAGAGAAAAAGTTACGACATCTAAACAGTACTCAAGCATATGATGGCCTAACATTTTATGGTAGATGAAGCTGTAAATCTCCATAGATGTAAACTCATATTTGGGGGTTGAACAGTGAATTAACCAAATAATTGCTCTCAAATGCTCACCAGTGGGATATCTAGCCTACATACCCTCTTCCTTTCCTATCCTGAGTACAACTTTCCACTTACTTGGAACTGAGTAATCCTCTTATTAGATAAATTATGATTCTCTAATATACTTTGCCAACTATATCAAGAAGAGTAATGCCTCAGAAGATTTTACAGTCAACTTTACCTCCCTTATCTTTAAGCAGTGGAATGATTACAGCCTTCATCCACTTATCATACTTATTATCACTTTTCTATACTTCCACCTTAACCAACACTGCCGAACAACACCACTTCTACCAACCTGTTTTGCTATTGCCTTGTTGTCAACTTTTGAGTACATCTTCCTTATCTTATTCAAAGTCAGGTGAGATATTGCTGTAGCATTCAAACCAAATATAACTTTTTCTTCAGGAACAACTGCTACTGATAGTGAACTCTGACTATCTATACCTGGAAAATAAAATCTCATTAAAAACAATAAAATAACCTAGAAGCAACTACAACAGTGAACAGATATGCAAATTAAGCATTGTTAGTGATCGTGTTTTCCTACAGCCCAAAATGTTTACATGCCACTCACCAGCTTGGCAATCATAATTTGTATTTCCTTTGTACAAAACCTTTTCCTGACAAATGTATTTTATTCAGTTATTTTCCCTTAGTTATCTCTGGTAGGAGAAACACAAAACACTATCTACATATCTTCTGTGTATCACAAAAGGTGACTAGCAGGTAAGAGCAGTTGGCTAGAAAGTCTATCTCCCTTGTAATACCTCTTTTAAGAAGCCAAGCAAGGATCCCTCCTTGTATGCTCAGGCTAAGGTGTCTAAATGCACATGATTTTAACCAGGATAAATGTAAAGTGATTTGGACCTGCGCATGCACAAGGGTGAAAGGTGTGCACAGAACAGACTGAACTGGAATGATGTGGTGTACAGCAGTCAGTGAGCTGTCAATGGACTGAACCCGGTCATGTGAAGCAACCAAGGAAAACCATGGAAAGGTCTTTGAGGCCTGGTTGGACAGGGGGCTGTGATTCAGTGCACTGCAGATGACAGCTAGGGAATGGATGTGGGAAAATGCAGCCATTCTTCATCTATTCCTGGTGATGCCTCACCAACTTGGGAAACAGCAATCAAAAGAGAGAGAGAGAGAGAGAGAGAGAAATGCTGTTTTATGAGAGAAAACACGATGCTCTGTTTCAGACTAACAAAATTGAAGGATAAAGGGGTAAAGTAGTTTGGAAGTGTTTAGGGGTAAGATCTGTGATTAGTGAGAGGACAAAAGCACAGGAGAGGATGGTTCATTTCATAAGGAATGAGATATGGAATTGCACTAACTCATGCAAGGAATTGAGTTTATGGGAGTTAAATAAAAGTATGCTAATAGGAAGGCGAGTCACTGACAGTGCTTATGCACTTTTTCCCTCCATCCTTCCATCTTCAATTTGGTCTTCCCCCATCTCTTTGAACCCTTCAATTTTTTCACACATTTATCCTTTGTCAAGTCCTCCTCACTCAACCTCTCTATATGTCCAAACCACAACCTTTTCAGCTCTCTCAATGATATTCTTATTATTAACTTTTTCTATCCTTATCAAAGTATCTATCTGTATCTCTGATGCTCATTCCCTCTAGAAATCCATATCAAGTAAGTGGCCATGACAAAAGAGTCTCCACTTATCCCTATCCTTATGTCCCTCCCTCACATACACCATTTCACATATTCTTTCCCCATTTCTCTTCCTTCCATTACTCTTATATTCTATTTCCCCATGTCACAGGTGGTCTTCGTCACATCAACCCCTTTAGTCTTATTACCATACACTTTCCTTGTAAACTCCCAATCTTAAGAGCATTCTTTCCACATGCCCAAACCATCACAATGTATTATATTACACCACTCCACAATTCATTCCCATTGCATTCCCTACCATACCAAATTTTGCATAGATCCCCTCACTTCTTTTTTAATTCCATCTAGTCATACCACATGCTCCTAGCAAATAGCTCATTTCCACAGCCTGGATTTTTGACCTCTTTGACTCATTCCATATCCATGTTTTCACTGTAAAGGTCAGGGTCAGGGGGAATATGCAGTCCCTTAATCTTTTCTTCTCTTACATACTTACACCTCTCTCCCCTTCATTATTCTGCTAAGGTACCTAATGACTCCTCTACCCTATTTCCTTTCAAACACCATTACTTTACTTTTACTTACATTTACCTTCAATCGCCAACATTTACACCCATCATAAAACTCACTTACAACCTTCTGCAACTTTTCTTCAATTTCAGCAAAAAATACAGTATCATCCACAAACTGGTCTGTTACTAGCAAACATATCTCACCACCATACTCCATTTCCGCATCCCTTTTCCCTAGTTTCATTTTCATGACTCTCATCATTCCATCCATATGTATATAAAAATGCCATGGTGACATCAAACAGCCCTGCCTCACATCCATATGTATATCGAAACTTTTGCTCAATTCAATAACCACTCTTGCACATCCATTTGCTCCTCTATAGAAGGTTTTCATACCATCCAACAGTTGCTCCCCTAAACCATATATTCTCAACACATCCCATAAAGCATTCCACTCAACTTTGTCATATGCTCTCTCCAGATACATTAAAGTTGCATACAACTTATTACCTAAATGTCTATCCATATATCTGATGCCCATTCTCTCTGGGAACTCCCTGAAGGGGGGTGGCCACGGCAAAAGTGTCCATAATTGGTGAAACTCCAGTGCCGCTTCATAGCCTTTAGTGCCTGACCCTTAACAGGCCACTTACTAAGGGCAATTCTAGCTAAGTACTTCCAAGAGGCTCCTACCTATTGTTCCAACCGACTACTACTACCAAATGTGTCTACCACTTGTTTGTGCCTAATGTTCTCACCCATTACTTCTACCTAATGCTCCCACAAAATATTCCTATCTACTACTTCTTTCTTACTACCTTTAAGAAGATACTTTTTCTACAGGCATTCTCATCACAAAAACCTGATCAACACATCAACTACCTTCGTAAAACCCCTTGCACCTCACTTAAGCAGCATTCAGTCACTTCCATCACTCTATCAATCAACTCTTGCATACAATGTGCCTGGTAAAATTAAGACTTATTTCTTTATGTTAGCTAAGATGGCATGGGCAGCTGAGGCTCTAATCAAGGCCATCCCATTAACGCTATGCACATATTCATACTTGCTCGCCTTCATCCATTCCTGGCACCATCCCACCCCAAAAGGAATAGCAATAACACAGAAAAAAAAAAAGGGGGGGGGGGGGCCACATTCACTCACACTCAGTCTCTAGCTGTCACATGCAATGAACTGAAACCACAGCTCCCTATCCACCTCAAGGCCCCACAGACTTTTCCATGGTTTAACCAAGACATTTCACATGCCTTGGTTCAGTCCAGTGGCAGCACACCAACCCCAGTATACCATATCGTTCCATTTCACTCTATTCCATGCACACCTTTCACCCTCTTGCATGTTCAGGCCCCGACCGCTCAAAATCCCTTTCACTCCATCCTTCCACCTCCAGTTTGGTCTCCCGCATCTCCTTGTTCCCACCACCTCTGAAACATATATTCTTGCGAGATGATATCCATATCGATGATGTCTTTTATTGTGACCATCCTCATTACGTTTACTTGGGATGAATTTCATCAAACGTGTATCAGTTAAAATTTGGAGTCTAAGTCCCTTTATTAATAAGTTGATGCAATCCTCCTCGCTTTTAACTTCCTTCGTGACCTTTGCGCCTTCTGCAAATATATTTAGGTAGGATTCCACACCGTCTGGCGAGTCATTCACATAGATCAAAAACAGGAACTGTCCCAGGACAGAACCTTGCGGCGCTCCACTGGTGACCTCAACGCATTTTCAGAATTCTCCTCTGACACGCGCTGTTTGTTCCTGTCCACAAAGTTAATCGTGTATTCATCGAACAAGTTTTCCCCGTTATCCCTGTTTGGTGATTCAGCTTCTTAATCAGTCTCCCATGCGGTAAAGTGTTAAATCTTTTTTGTTAGTCCAAATGGAAGCAATTCATCCAGCCTTCTCCCCCGTCTAAAACAGAACTCACTCACTCTTATGATTCAACGAGGTTCGTTATACATGACCTCGTCTCCCTGAAACCGTGTTGTCTCTCATTTTAGTCATTTTACCCCTGCTGGAAGTTATCCATTTGTTCTCGGATTATTTTATCCCAGAATCTTACAGACTACACCAGTCAGGGAGACATGTATGTGTTCAGCACCTCTTCCGTAAATATTTCGATAAACATGTTTATGTACGATTATAGTTCCTCAGGTAAGTCGTTTACGTACACCAAGAATGACCTTGATTAGCTCTCTATAGTTGCCTCTATTGTATTTCCTCGTAGCGTCCTGTACTTAATCTGGTCCCCTTCTTGCGTCCTCCTCCACCTCATAATCACATTTAAGTATTACATGATCACTCTTCCCTAAAGCTACTTCATATGTGATGTGTTGTATTGCGCTGGTATTTTGTAAGAAGAGGAGGTCAAGCAGTGATGGCGTGTCCTCCTCCTCCTACTCCTATCCCTCCCCACCCCCCTCGATCTCGTAAGCTCCGTGACGTGCTGATGCAGTCTCCTAGACACGTCCGGAGACCTTGTATTTACATATCTCCTCGTCTCCTTGAGCGTCTAAGTTCTCCCAGTCTATTTTCCTGTAATTGGAGTCCCTTATTATCATTAATTTACCATCACTGAGGGAGTGTCCCACCGCCTCCTTCTTAGTCCTAATATCTTCCTTCATCGTTACCAATATACGTCTGCTCTGGATCGACGTGGTGCCCCGGAGGGTTATAGTAGGTTGTGTGTGTGTGTGTGTGTGTGTGTGTGTGTGTAATAATCTCTCTGTAATTACTTATCTGAACTGAACATGGAGGGAGTTTTACACTCGATGGGCCCCATCTTTTGAATATTTCTCTACATCCTTTTTTCAATAAGTTTCTTAATTGATTTCATGGCATGTCCTCTGGTAGCTTTATCCCTACATCTCTCGAAGAACTGTCCGCTGTCTTCGTCGTCAGTCTGTTGTAAAAACTTAAAGGTTGTGATCAGGTCACACTCACTCATCTCTCTTCTAAGATGGGCAAATTTACAGCCTCTAGCTTTAATGTGTGTGATTATCATTTGCGTTACGGAGAGTTGTACGCTCGTGTCTGTCTGTCTGTCTGTCTGTCTGCCTGCCTGCCTACCTGTCTCTCTGTTTCTCTGTCTGTTTAAATGTCGCTCAGTCTGTCAGTGCATCTATTTGTTTTGTACATAGACACAATATAATTTTCAGATTAAATAGTTTTATTCAAAAATTGAATTGTCATGATTTGCTATTCTGTATTAACCTCATTTTGTTGATCGGAAAAAAGTATACATGTATTCATTCCCAAAGACATGAGGTTGCTGTATGAACTGAATGAGTTAATGAATAACATATAAAATTGCCAACAGTTAACTGGAACTGAATGTGAACAGTTTGGATTTCGGAAATGTCAACTTCATGGGCAAAAATGCCAACTTTTTTATGTATGAGTTTATCCCGGTCTGTTTCTATTTGTCTGTGTCAGTCTTTCTGTGTCTGTATGTCCGTTTGTCTGTCCACATTGAAGACAATGAATACTGCATCATATCTTCTTAATTCGCCATCAGATAAAGAATGTCAGTCTAAAAGTTTTCGTGAGTTTAGGAAGTTCATGTCTGAATTATGAGTATTGATATAAGTCTAGCGATGGTTCCGTCAGTCATTATCATCTTGATTTCATCTCGATCCCCCTCCTTGGCTTTGATGTGGTCCCCTCAGATGATTTCCCCGTCTCGCACGACGCCTGGCAACGCGACCCATATCGTCTGTTTCTGGCCTCGCACCCACCCTCCAGCCCTCACTTTGATCTCTTGTGCTACCATTACCAGCGTCCAGAGCTGCCCCGCTGGAGATATCGAGGGAATCACTTCTAAAGACCTCTCGTTATCGAAGTATCTAAAGCACCCTCGAGGTGATATGAGTCTCTCCTGATCCTCATAACACCCCTAGCTGTCCTTAACCAAGCTGGCGCTATAGTACACACTCATATCCAGTGAGGCTGCCGGCACCTAACGTAGCCCCAGATGATAATTCTTTCCAGTTGAGGAACGTGAATCTCTCTCTTTCCTCATGATTCTTACGTAGTACACTCTAGAAAGGACCTCAGAACGGGTAGGCCAAACGCCATAAGTATATGATAATCTATCTATCATTGTCTTTTTGGATATATAAGTATATAGAAAATTAGCCTATTATAATCCTTTGGGTTACGTACAGATCCTTCACAGTAAAGAAAGATGTAGTTGGAAGCTCCTTCTCGCGCTTCGTGCAGTAAGCAAGTGTCAGGTGAATGGATTAGCCAAGTGAAGATGATTATCCACGTGAAGGCATTAGCCCGATGAAGTGACTCGCCAGGCGAAGGAATTAGACAGGTAGTAGGGATTAGCCAGATGAACCATTTAACCATGTGAAGAAGTTGACCAGGCAAAGGAATTAGTCGCGCGAGGGAATTAACCTCTTAGTAATTCTACTCTAAGGCCCACTCGACTCGCTGGAAGCCCTCCTTGCCATGGATCGGGGGAGGCAGGCTGCTGCGGGGGAGGCTCGTGAGGCAGGCAGGAGGAGGAGACCACCCACCAGGTCCAGGTGGCTGGAGATAAAACTATGAATATCCCTCTTGACTGTCGACTGGAAAGACGGATTCTGAGAGGTGAAGACTTTAGGAGGGGGTCTCCTCGGGGTGTTGACCGAAGCGACGGGCTTTGGGAAGTGAAGACTTTTCGAGGGTTTTTTCTTGGGAAGGGTACGAGGGAACTCTGTGGATACGATCAAGTTATGAAAGAAGAGGACATTGAGGAGTGGATCCGCTGTCCGTTGCCCCGGTCTCTCGCGGTTAAAACAATCCGATATGCACATCATGAAGATAAGGAGCTCACCACCACCACCATCACCCTTCCACCACCACCGCTACCTCATCACCAGCACCACCATCCACCATCCATTTACCAGCACCACCACCACCTCCATCGCCACAACCATCATTATCGCCACCACCACTACCGACAACACCCCATTACCAGCACCGTCACCACCATCACCACCACCACTCCATCACCACCCCAGCACCACCATCAACTGGCCAGTACGTTCAGCCTTCATTGTATTGTTCCTTTGCTCTTGTGTTTGCCTTTTCGGAGTCCAGGCTTCGTCGTGTGGCTCTGAACTTATTTTTCTCTCTGTATTTGAGCTGTACCTCTCGTTATGGTTTTTCTATGCCATCCTCGCTACACCGTGCCTTTAATTGTACCACGAATCCTTCACTATGTGAGAGTCTTAAAATGTGAGCGGGAGAATTGTGTGATACATATGTGAAGGAAAAGATTTTGTATAACTCGAGAAAAATCTTATGCCCTTAGCTGTGAAAATGGTTGGTTCTGATAGTGTTCTGTTTACTTTAGTACTTTTGCAACATGAAGTGAGTGTTCACTTGTAAGTTTACAGTTGTAAGTAGCGAGTGTAACGGTGCGTGTGTGTGTGTGTCTTTTTCGTGAGAAGACACGGTGCCTGTATTGTACCTTATTTGCGTCGTCAAGTAACACGGTGTTTATGTTTGTATGTTCGTCTTTGTGTGTACGTAAAGTGCAGCATGTGTTTGCATGTGTATGTGCGTGTGTGCCCTAATGTAGAATGTATTAATAACCTTCTTTATTTCTGGTCGTTACTTAGCAGGTCATGATTTATGATGCATTGTCTTCAGTTCAACTTGGGTATAATTTTGTCATATTTTCCCCACAGCAATTGTACTGATTTCATAATCTCTTGATTTATGTTAGGATTGCCAGACATCACGATACTCTCTTCTCATGACGGTACGTTATGTGATTTTTTTTATTAAACCCGATGTAAATTTCCACTGTTCACGCGTGTTATTTAGCGTATGGTTATTTGTTATTGTTCTGGTTGAACTGTACCTGCATTTTCCCACTTACGTACGTCATTTGTCGCGACTGTACGAAAGGTGCAGACTAAGCGACGCACTGAATTATAATCAAAGAGCTCGACTCACATTAATCACCTCTTTGATTAATATTTACGATCAGTTTACCTCGGCAATCAGACTAAGTTGCTTGAGCTAGATTTATAGAGTAATTAAGACGAACAACGCGGTCTCAGCCCTTTGATATGTATATCACCTATAAGTTTTATAATCTCGTACTGTATCTTTTCGTAGATATATTTGCTCTTGGAACAGAATTAGAAGCCTTTTCAAAGCCAGCCAACGAACCAGGGGCGGCGTTCCCTCATCTCCAACGTGGCAACATAATAATGCCAATCGTGCCACAGAACCACACGGGTTATTAGCTTTATCACCTTCTCTGCGCCAGTCCTTTCCACTGGGTAAAAATATAAACCTCCCGATGCTCCACACATACTTTTCCCCTCCCCGTTCCTGCTACTGCTGCTCCTCCTCCTCTTCCTCCTTCCCTCCTCTTCTTTCCTTCTCCTCCTCTTCCTCTTCCAACATCATGCCTCATTCCCGCGTGATCCTCGTCAGACCAATAGTTTGAGTTGCTTTGTGGCCTCTAGTCACACGTACTGAGTATCGATAATCAGGTATAGCGAATAATACTAGATACAGCACTGGGCGATAGTCACCTCGTTAGGGTCGGCGCTGGGGTGGCCCACAGTCTGTGGGAAGAGAAAGATATAACGTAGGACGTATTACACTCGTTCGTAGTGGGATATAACCGGATGAACACACATAAACCCGGGGACTCCAGTAGCACGCATATAAATATCCCTTCCTCCGCAACGTTCATGTGTATGTAATCACACACACACACACACACACACACCTGTCTATGGGTACCTGGCATCGGCTACCATGTGTGTGTGTGTGTGTGTGTGTGTGTATACTTACGTAGGAGCAATGACATGTTACATATATGCAAGGTTAAGAAGACGGGGCAACACGAGTGTAAGAATCAATCCCTGTAATTACGCAAATTGTAATCATAAATAGTAATCACAGCAACAGCAAGCAACAGTAGCGTAGACATTCAAGTCATTCTGAACTTTTGGCCAAGATTCAGACAGACTACAGTTTCTTCAGGTATAGTGTATGAGTCATGGGAGGAAGTTCCCGAGGGGCCCCAGAATACACTGTGGCAAAATGTGGAATACGAGCACTGGTTGTGAGAGGATCAGGGACTCACAGTGGCGTTCAGATGAGAGTTGCCACGAACAATAGCGCGAAGCTTTTGTGAAGTAGCAGTAACAGAAACATGATGATGACGATGATGTGGATAACCATGATTGAATGAATGATGAAGTTTATAAGAGTAAAATTATATAGAAAATTGAAATACGATTGTATATTAATATTAGAGTGTCTGGTAACTGACATGCCTGCCTGCCTGCCTGCCTGCAAGCTTTCTCTTCTCTTTATTCTTATTTCTTTTTATTCATAAGCTTAGGTTTTAGCATCTAGAAGCTTAAGTAAGTTAACAGGGTCGTTTTGAAAATTTGGGTGAGGATATTCGTCACCTTAAAGCTGAGATCTAATCTTGTATAAGCCCAGACCTAAGTCAGGCTTGGATTTTAAATTTTATATGACATCATGCGAGGTAAACTACCACGAGCATACAGTTGTAACTAGATATGTTAGGGGGAGGCTGGATGAAGATGATTATGAAAGTTTACAATGACTGGAGAAAAAAATAAGAGACCAAGTAAAAGATGAATCACCCGGAAACAAAAGACCGAGGAATTTATTAGTGGCTTTAGAGAATAGTATCAGTTGTTACAACGGTAGCGGAAAGAAATTAAGAAACGGTGAAATCAAACAAAGATCCTGAAAAGGGCCATCAAATGGAAGAGGAAATTAGGGAACTGAGAAATTCATTCATTATATCATTTGAAGGAATTTGAAAATAATGCAACCAGAAGAAAGATGGTGCAATGAATGAAAAGTTTTAGAGGAAAAGATCGGAAGAATCTGCTCAAGATATCCTTCAAAATAACAGATTAAGGATATATCCATAACATTGAGATCAGACAGTGTTGTTTATAGAGTGAGGGGAACTGGAGCAAATTCTGATCCTGATGAGTAGAAACATAGATTACTAATTGATGATATGGAACAGAGATCTGGGAACACTGTATCAGAGGTGCGAGGGATATTCTTAAGTGAAGCTATAGAGAGAATAATGTGCACTGTTCAATACATAACCTTCAGGGAAGCATAAGTTGTTAAATGGAAGGCTTAAAAAGTTATGCTCTGAAAAAGTGTGAAGATAAGCTTGATAGACCACTTGCTGTTCATGATAACACTAGAGGATAGTAAATGCCCAGAGGATGGAAGAAAGCAAATGTCAGACATATTCAAGAAAGGAGACATGCAGGTTGCACTGAAGTAATTATCTGTCTTTCTGACGCGTGTGGTCTGTAGAATACTGGAAAATATAACCGATAAGCAGATGGATGAACTTGCAAAAGTGAAATTACCTAAGCGAAAGATAACACGGAATCCGGGAAAGGAGGCCATGTGTAATAAACCCATTAGCCTTCTATGTCGGAATGAGCTCCGTTTTAGTCAAAAGAGAATGTTGGATTGCGTGAATCAGGACCGCCAGAGGGTAAATGACACTATCACAAAGGGGTTAGGTAAGAGAACCCGGATCTTCAGTCAGGAATATGGAGGAGAATCCTTCGATGGATGGAAGAGACCTCAGTGGAAGGGAATAACGGGCGCATTTCAGTTAGGCCTTTCCGAAATGTGTTTGGGTCACCGGTGGCTCGCCTCATGGTTCTGACCTTGAACAATTGCTCGTAATTATATGTAAATAACTGGCCGGAAGTTTTGGACTCATACGTGAACATGCTTGCGGATGATGCCAAGGTCAAGAGGGAAGTAAACTGAGAAGAGTATTGTGTCAACTTTCAAGGTAACCTTGGCAAATTCCAAAGTCGGTTTGATGTACGGTTGATACAATTCAAGGTACGTAAATGCAAAGTAATGAGGATGGGACATAGTAGCAGAAGGCCTCGATGCAAACATTATCTAGCATAAAATACATTTTGGATTATGTGTATGAAAAGGACGTTGGCGTTGACATTTTGTCTAATCTGTTTCCAGAGTCCCACCTCAGAACTGTACAAGAGAGAAGTTGTCTGCTGGTAAACACTGGAATCGCCTGATTCGCATTCAAGTGCATGGGCAAGTATATATTCAGTAAACTGTTCAACATTCTGTATTAAGCCCAAATTAGAACGTTTCTTAAGCTTGGTCATCGCACTAAAAGAAAGAAGAAACTAACAGAGAAGGTCCAGAGGAGGGCAACAAAGTTAGGACGAGGATTAAATGAGCTGAGTGACAGTGAGAGTTAGAAGCCATAACTTAGTCTACCTTAGAAGAGGGAAGCGGAGAGGGTGACATGATGACAACTGCTAAGCTTTGTAACCAGGTTGATGACGTGAACAGAGAACATTTCTTGCAAAGATGCGAAAACAGAACATTGGCCATAAAATCAGATCAGGTATTATACTTGATAGAAAGGAAGTTAAAAGGCACTTTCCCAGTATGAGTCGTGGATCAGTTGAATAATTTGAATAATGAACCTAAGAAAGCGGACAGCAAGCAAGAGTTTAGACAGTTGTATGATAATACAGATACCCAAGAGATTGGGCCCCTCGAGTGTAGATTTCCCTCCCCATACAGTACAAATAGGTTATTGCACTCAAACCTGTAAAAGTACCTTTGCAGAATCTAGTATAGGGAAATATGTTTATGTGGAACACTTCGGCGGAGAGCTTATCAAAACACAAACTCCGGACGTAATTAAGAAGGAGAAAGGGCGACCCAGTTTAGTAACTGAAAGCGGACCAAAGATCAAACCCCCACACCTAGAAACATCACACACTGTGAAAAATTCCCAAAGTAAGGTATACTAATGCAGACGCTTCAGTAATAAACAGCACAGCACAGTGTCGGAGCTTATTGACCACGCTGGGGAAATCAAACCAGTTTATCGCTGGACATACCGAGGCCGGTAGTCTGGCTTGTGGCGTCTCCATAATACGTGGCAGCCAGCAAGGAAGACGGGGACACAGGAGAAGAGGGTTTGACCCTCACAGTTGTGGCTATCCTGTAGTCGCAGAGGGTACTGGTACCTGATGGTCCCTCCACGAATTACATTAAAGGAGAACTGTATTAAGAAAAACAAATATCCTGATCGTTTGCATAATATGTAATCTTAGAAAAATATCTGGTGATGACGGAGACAGTCAGGATTTGGGCACGAGACAATAAGACGAGCCTTATTTACTGACAGAAGTTATTTAATAATGCACGTGTTTTCACCAGAAGGAAATTAATTGGTAAAAACTGGATCAGCAGGGGAGAAGAGAAACATAGAGGCAAATTTTCAAATGTGTTCAGGATATTTTCCTGTACCAGCTTGTCACCGAGCACCCTAGAGAAAGGCTAGCTGGTGTGAGAGCCCTGCTGTATGAACTCCCCGTGCACAACAGCCTGGGAAATAAGGGACATCATTTGCGGCTCTTCACTTGGGAAATGTGATCACGTAATGCTTGAGTTTTCATCTTCGTTTAGATCAAAGAGAAATCCACCTGACAGGGGGAGGTACGGAACACCACCACCAGACGACCACAACCAAACCCACCGTCCAGCACAACCACACTAGCATAACTGTACGCACCACCACCACCACAACCACCACCAGACGACCATAACAACACACCACACGGGTAATGAAGCACTCCGTCGTCAACCTTCCTATAGTACAATTGCAACTGCGTCTCTATACTCGTTCCCTGCTCATGAAACGCAATATTTTGCCAGTTTCTAAATTCCAGCTGCGAACCGCATCATCCTTTTTATATGTATATACATTTTTGATTTGTGATTTATCACATCCGAATTGTTTACCAATAATTTTATCTTTCTTTCTGTCTGGAGAGTCAAGAGAAATGTCATTGTTCTGACAGAGCATTCAGTGTTCTCCGATAAGATCACGTAAGCAAGAGGCTCCTGTTCAGGAATGAGAGAGAACATCACTTGCGCTTTTAATGCTTCATGGATTCCGGTCGTCTGTAACGATCGCATCACGAAGCCTTATGTCTCTGTCAAACGGTTTACTCAGACCTTAGATTAAAACATGAATTGATCATGATTAACCGTGAAATATTTAGTATGAATCAAATCGTCCACTGTAAAGAGTCCGTCATGTCAGACCGGAGGAAGACATGGCAAAGGATTAAAAGATTTAGTCATGTGGGTCAGGCGATGTGTTGCTCTGTTTGGGTCATCGTCATAGGACTGTTAGAATGGCTGATGACCTGCGATACACTACACTGATGACTTGCGATACGCTACACTGATGACCTGCGATGCATTACACTGATGACCTGAGATGCGCTACACTGATGACCTGCAGAGGACTGCACTGATGATCTGCGGTACGTTACACGTATGACCTGCAATACACTACTCTAATGACCTGCGATACACTACGCTGATGCCCTACGACAGACTACACTGATGACCTGCAATAAACTACGCTGATGACCTGCGATACACTAGACTTATAATCTACGAAAGACTACACTGAAGACCTGCGATGCACTACACTGATGACCTGCGATGCACTGCACTGATGACCTGCGGTAGACTACACTGATGACCTGCGATGCACTACACTGATGACCTGCGATACACCACTCTAATGCCCTGCGATACACTACACTGATGACCTGCAATACACTACACTGATGACCTGCGATACACTATACTGATGACCTGCGGTACGCTACACTTATGACCTGCGATACAATACACTGATGACTTGTGATACGCTACACTGATGACCTGCGGTAGACTACACTGTAACCTGTGGTACACTACACTGATGACCTGCGATACACTACACTGATGCATTAAGATAGACTACACAGATGACCTGCGATTCACTACACTGATGACTTACAATACACTACACTGATTCCCTACGACAGATTACACTGATGACCTGCGATACCCTACGCTGATGACCTACTATACACTAGACTTATGACCTACGATAGACTACACTGATGACTTGCGATACACTACACTGATGACCTACGATACACTACACTGATGACATGCGATACACTGCACTGATGACCTGCGGTAGACTGCACTTATGACCTGCTATATACTATACTGATGACCTGCGATACACTACACTGATGACATGCTATACACTGCACTGATGACCTGCGGTAGACTGCACTTATGACCTGCGATATACTATACTGGTGACCTGCGATACACTACACTGATGACATGCTATACACTGCACTGATGACCTGAAGTAGACTGCACTTATGACCTGCGATACACTATACTGATGACCTGCGATATACTACACTGAAGACCTGCGATACACCACACTGATGACCTGCGATACACTACACTAACGACCTGCGATACACTACACTGATGACCTGCGATACATTACACTGATAACCTGAGATTTACTACACTGATGACCTGCGATACAGTACACTGATGACCTGCGATACACCACACTGATGACCTGCGATACGCTACACTGACGACCTGCGATACACTACACTGATGACCAGCGATACAGTACACTGATGACCTGCGATACACCACACTGATGACCTGCGATACACTACACTGACGACCTGCGATGCACTACACTGATGACCAGCGATACACTACACTGATGACCTGTGATACACCACACTGATGACCTGCGATACACCACACTGATGACCCGCGATACACGTCACTGATGACATGCGAAAGACTACACTGATGACCTGTGGTAGACCACTCTGATGATCAGCGATGCACTGCACTAATGACCTGCAATAGACTATTTTTGGACTGATCTCTTTTCCTCTTTTACTTGACCTTGGGCAAATCCTTCGTCTATTTCTTCGGAGAGACAGTTCCACAACCACAGAACCTTTCTGTCGAATCCTGACCATCGTCTTTGCCACCACAGAAGCAGTTTCTACTGAAAGATAGCAAGGCTTTGTTAAATACCCCGACACTGTCTTCATATTCATATTTACAGCTGTCATATTCACCGCCTCCATCATAGTCACTACCAAAGATGTTGCGACACTCACTATTATCATCACGTTCAAAATGAAAATAGAAATAAACTTTTGACACCATTACTTTCGCTGTGTTCATCATCATCACTATCGTCACCATCACCACTATGACCAGCTGAGCCTGCAGCGTACTCTCACCTTTATGTATCGCATCAGTTCGTGACGCAATGATGGCGACAGGGCAGGGCAGCGTCATACGAGAACAGTCCGTGAATGTCATGAGTCCCCGTCGAGGACTCATATTCATGGCTTCCATGAACGCGAGGTCAGACTCAACGCTGCTTAATGAGACACTCTGTTGGCATTGTTTTCCCCCCCTAAGGCCGCCTGTGGCCCAGGTGGTTTGTGTTCTCGGCGGACGCCAGGGGGAATGTCACGCCAGGGGGAATGTCATGTTTTGGGCAGGCCAGCCACAGGGGTGGGGACCTCTGTTCTACGCTTGTTTTGACAGATTTCCAGCACCATCCTCACCCAGGTTATAGTTGGGATGTACTTGGGGTCCCTCAGCCACACACACCCAGCCAGGGGAACTAACCAAGCTGCTCCCACGTTATGGTATCATCTGTGTGGAGGTCCTACGCCCCCATCGGGCTGTGTTGCCCTCACTCGGGTGAAGATTTTACTATCCCTAATGTCTGGGTCTATAATGCATAACTATCGTATATAGTAGAATATGAGGCAACGCATCTTGTACGTTATGAGGCACCGCCTGTGGTAGAATATGAGGCAGAGGTATAGCTAGTGTGTCCATATCGATTTATAAATATATACGATCCATTACTCCCGACATTTGTGGAATATTGTTGCTTAATATATTTATTTCCGACACTCCAACAGTTGATAAATACCACATGCATCTATCTCCACCTCTCCAACAGTTGATACATATTGCATGCATCTATCTATCTCCACCACTCCAACAGTTGATACACATTACATACATCTATCTCCACCACTCCGAAAGTTTGAACATCTCCAACAACCTTATCCCCAACCCTCTACCGTAGGCTGCAGCCAGATGGTATCCGTATCTCACTCTTTCCTCACCATTTTTCAACACCATCTTTCTTCTCCCTCAAGCCTCCAATATTTGGCACTACAGTTAACACACACACACACACACACACACACACCAAGGTCTGCCATATACATTACATGAGCCTTGGCTGATTTACCATAACTCAGTGACTTAATTGGCAATTTAACTTCATTAGCAACCAGGCGTGTCAGCCGCTAGCGTTACTGGCCTTAGCGGCTGCCGCTGCTCCTCCTGGTACCGCTGCCTCTTTGCGGTCACCGTGGTAAGGCTGCCTCTCTGCGGTCGTTGAGGAAAGGCTGCCTCTCTGCGGTCGTTGAGGAAAGGCTGCCTCTCTGCGGTCGTTGAGGAAGGGCTGCCTCTCTGCGGTCGTTGAGGAAGGCTGCCTCTCTGCGGTCGTTGAGGAAAGGCTGCTTCTCTTTGCGGTAGTTGAGGAAAGGCTGCCACTCTGCGGTCTTTGAGGAAAGGCTGCCACTCTGCGTTATGAATTTTACATTTCCTTGATAACTATGACTTTTGTATCTGTATATTGTTTGATGCGTGGTGGTGGCTGCTGGCATCTATCAAGAAATATCTGTGCTGTATCCATTCGTGTATTTGTCTATATCTATCTGAATCTATGTATAACACACACAAACTCTCTCTCTCTTTCTTCTCTCTCTCTCTGTCTCTCTCTCTCTCTCTCTCTCTCTCTCTGTCTCTCTCTCTCTCTCTCTCTCTGTTGGTCTTTATATCTTACACAGTTACACGTAAAATTATGTCCAGACATCGTTATTACAGCGCCTCTTTGTGGAATCATCAGCGAGAGAGAAAGAGAGAAAAAAAGATTATCACTAGTACATACGACGAAAGTCTAGCGCGTGGGAAAATCTAAAGTTAAGATTAACGAGTCAAGCGCTACTTGTGAGATGGATAGTGGAACGAGTACTTGGAGAAAATGAGATATGGTTTTCAATATCCGCAGACTACTTCCTTTTTTTTTTTTCATTCCCCTCTTCCCCCAAGCCTTCTCCAACGGGAGGGAAAATATTGCTCTTATTCCATACTCTCTCGTGTCCTTTGGGGGCCAGGGGCTGATCCGTATGTGTAATGGAAACTTTTGTTTTCTAAAAACTTCTGTGTTTAGAGCCGGTATCTCCATAGTTCCGCCTCTTCACTAATATCATATTACTTTCTTTTCCAGTTTTCTTTACTAATTCAGTCTGTCTTCATAAACATATTCATTCCATTTTTAAATATTTTTCTTCTTATTTCCCTTCTATTTGGTATTTTTCTTGTCTTTTTGCTGATTTGAAACTCGTTTCCTTTTTTTGTTATATTTTTCAAGCGTTTCATTCTCGGTTGGATTTACTAGAGAACAAAATGTGCCTCATGACACAAGCTCTTTGACCTTTTCCTCCTGGCCTTCCTGCGGCTGACCCCGTATGACCCCGCAGCCCGGTACCATATCAAGTCTGGAATTCAGTTAAAGATGAGCGAGTTTACCGGTCCAGCCGTCGCCGGCAGCCCATCGGGTTCTCAAATTGCAGTAATCAAAAGAACGTTACTTAAAATTCATGTTTAGCGAGCAATCGATTATGCAAATGTTTAGCACGGTGATCGCCACTCTTCCCCCCTCCCCCGGAGCAGTTCCTGGAACCCCCTCCCTCCCTCCCCCGCCCCTCCACCTCCCGTGGTACCCCCCACCCCTCCCCCCTCCCTCTCCCGTCCTCGGCCACAACATCAAAACAACAACGACAGTGGAATACGATTGTGTACAAAACAGCAATGATCATGCATTATCGCAGATGGAGTTGGCCTCATGAGGTGCGATTAGCGGCTGGGATATTTCCCACAGCTCGAAGTAATACAATGCAAGTCCACGTCTGAGACAAAGGGCACAGAAAATATGACTAGAAACTCAGAACGTTCTCTGTGCATTCCTCTCTCACATAGCGAAGGACGTCCCCTTCAGGAAGGACCTGAGGACAGTAAAAGACCACCATGGGGCACTGGATCTGACAAACTCTGTGTTTCGGGAACCCTAGGTAGCTCCGTAACGTAAGACCAGAATCTTGGGTTCAGATCCTGCTGAAGACAACAGACTGCCTCCGTAAGATTCTTAGAAAAAAAAATAAAAACATTCTAAAACTCACGTTACTTCGGATCTTTTCATGATGTGACGCCGTACTGGACCCTCCTCTTTAGAAATCTTCCGCTCCGGATGCCCCGTGGAAGGCATCAACATCCACCGTCTCGAGAAATCGGAACAGAAATCTCGTTTGGTGCTGAGGTTAATTTTCTGCAGTGCTGAGTACGGCTGAGATGGTGGGATGTTGCCACGGTTATCACGAGTCCGGAGGAAGGACGCATAATTCCTGTAGGAGGTCCTGTTTACCCCGTCCACTCTCGGTGAGAGGAGAATCCTGGGAAGGCCAGAAACGCAAGGGCTGGAGGTTGTGGCGAGAGACCTGAGGGGCAGGGAACTCTGCCTAAGAGATGATGCGGGACCTGAGGGGCAAGGAACTCTGCCTGACAGGTGTTGGAGAACCTGAGAAGTGTGGAACTCAGCCTATGAGAGGCACCATAGGTCCAGAGTGAACGGCGAGAGACGGTGTTTTCATGCTGCTGGTGCAGGATGGCCGGGGGATAAGAGAGTGAGTCGATCCCCCCAGCGGCCGGGGCTGTGGACACTAGGTCAGCTGGGCGGGGGAGGGCTTCTCCCGCCTTGTACGTCACTGTGAAGTTCACAGCAGCTTCCTTACTTATTGGTGCATCTCGCGAAATCATATGTATTGCATTAGATTCCTTAATATATTTCACGTGTCTGTTTTGTGTGTATCTTTCCATCTGCAATCTATCCATCTTCCTGTTTTCTGAGGCATTCGTTGCGTTGCTCACCGTAACAACAAAATGAGTGTTTATCTTCCTGTCCCCTGTGGTCACTTTTCCGGGGTCTCTATCAACTTTTGCTGTCAGGATTTTGTTGTTCAAGTTTATTTCTTACATATGTGCCACCGTTCTCTCTTACATGTGTTCGTGATTGTCCCTGATACACGTTTCATGGGTATCTTTTTGACATACGATCATGGCTGAGTCTTCTATATATGATCCATGGTTGTGTTATATACATACTGCCCGTGGTTGTATCTCTTACATTCATTGCACGGTTGTTGTATCAGATCGCCTGTGGATTCCAGTGATACATTTCCCGTGGACCAGACAATGTCTCTCATGTAATCCTTCTCCATCTTCTCCCTTCAGACGCATTTGATGTTCTTCTCAGTCATTTTCTTCTCGCCTGTCCCAGTTACTTTAATGTTTGGCTGATCAGCGTTCTCCTTTACGGTCTAATCTCTCTCTCTCTCTCTCTCTCTCTCTCTCTCTCTCTCTCTCTCTCTCTCTCTCTCTCTCTCTCTACCACATTGTTAACCGTATCCAGTTCACTGTACAGTATCTCATTCGTCTGAAAATATAGAACTGAATTAATCAGGTGTCCTGTAATGAGTAAATATTTTTGTAATAATTGAATTTTGGTAGTTGAATGCTGCTAAAGATTGACCCCACCTGGAAATTACTTATATGATATGACCTTCAATTATGAAGTTATAAAAATATGATTATTATTAGCAACTTAATTATTGGCTATATGATATATGTCTGCCCAATTACCTATAAAAATTATAATTTTAATAAGTGGAGCACATTTAGAAAAAAATGAAAATTTTCAAAAGATTTCAAAATTCTTTAAATCTGAAACGGTAAAGAAATTAGAGCGAAGTAGAGTAATTGAAGGAGTTACTGCTGAAAGTATTTTCATTTTCTAACTGGCGGTCAAAGATTCATTAAAGAAAACAAGGTGTCAGGACACTGACCACAGGGTAAGTACGGGCGAGCATCACCTGGGGCGCCCATATCCTCCTGTGTACACGTTTGTTGCATAATTCTACCCTGGCCGTGGTCATATAACATTTTTTCTTTTAATATGTCAATTGTCAGTGTATCTGGGATTTGAACAATATGTATCTGTTCGTCACAAGATCACGTTCAAAATTAATGGGTATAAAAGCTGAATTTCGTGCAGACAGCACTAAAGTAGGCTACCTATAGATTAAACTTTAGAAATATCATATATATATATATATATATAT